>PVIJ01004443.1:0-117670 GCA_004024925.1 Scalopus aquaticus
AGAAAAATATCGAATGGTTTCACTTATAACAGGACTGTAGGGAGGCCGGGTGGGAGAGAAACAATCAGTGGGGGGGTGGGGGGAGGGAGGCGGAGGGAGGGAAGGAAAAGGGCACAAAATGGAATAGAAAAGAACACAAGGGACCATGGAGATGGATCACGGGAGAATTGGTGGTGGGCTACCCAAGGGGAATACAAAATGTAAAAGACATAAATAACAATAAAAATATATATTTAAAAAAAAATCTTTTCTCTGTTTGGTTTAGTTGAACTCTACCCAAATTTACTTCTATAACTACTCTTTGATCATAAGGTTGCATTGGAAGGAGGCATCAACTAATAACAGCTTTTGAGGAAAAGAAAAAGAAGAAAACGACCACCATATAAATCAAAATATGTACTTATGTTCCAATTTTAGAGATACTTAAACGTGGAAAAAGAAACTGCTTTGGGGGACATAGGAAATACCGTATTTATTGAGTACTTTCTATGAAAGACACTGTGCTGGAATATAAAGGGATATAGTGATGGTCATGTGGTATCCTCCTAAAGGAATACTCCTACTGAGATGGAGATATAAATCACATGTAACTCAAATGCAAAGCAAGTGTCCCAATTAGAGTTGTTATACCTACATTTTTTAGACTTAAATCCTGGGTTCAAATTCTTGCCCAATTCCCTCACTGAGAAAGTAAAAGTAATGATGCCGACCTTGTAGGAGTGCTGCGAAGAAGTAGAGGCACAATGTAGAGTTTAGCATGGTTGAAGCATTTTGGAAGTTCTCAGTGATTCGTGAGATTTTTACTATTACTGTCTCTATTATTATTAGAGAGAAACAAACCAGATAGCCCATGGATTTCAAGGAAGAAGAAATCACATCTTGGGAGACTCAAGAAAGTCTTCATTCAGAAGGTAGGCTTTGTGATAAACCTTGAAAGGTGAAGGATATATCTTTATGGCAGAATGGAGGACTTACATCTCCCTCTATCAAATCCTGGCATAGAGACGCTGAGTCTGCCAGTGTAGCCATTTCGAGTGTCATGGGCAGAGGTAAAACTCTGTACATGTTAAAATTTACAATATCACTTATGATTGTACCTGGTGTATTCATTTATTCAATAACTTCCTATTTATATCTTTCATTTGAAGCAGACAATACTTGTTGAGGTACTATAATATTCATAATAGTCAAAGACAAGGAAGAATATTTTGATTAAGTGTTATTGTGAAATAATTTCAAAAGAGCATACTTGTTATTAATGACAAGCGGTGTATTATGTACTTCTTGGCTTGTCATCCTGTCTATGGAGTACATGTTGTAAAGGAAGAAAAGTGAGTAATTATATTTCACCTGAACATCAAATTGGATGTTCCTTCCTTGTAGTTTTGTAAAGTAGAATTGTGGTGAAATTGTCCCTACTTAATGCCAGGAAAAAATGAAAAATAAATTTCTTTTAAAAAATATCTCTTAGAAAAACAAGTAAAACTTATTAAAGTGGTTTGCAGTCATTGAATACAGGTCAATTTCCATTAAAATAAACTGTGAATAAGTTTAGATTTTGTGTAGCAAATATTGTTTAGCATACAATTAAGTGTAAAATGTTTGCAATTGAGAAAAATCAAAATTATTATTAAGCCACATTGGCACACTCAAATAATTTTGATAGAAAACAAATTTTAATTCTTCATTTAGTTGTCTTAACAGTTGCAAATTTATGGCTCAAAATGAACAAGTGACTTCAATCATGTTCTCTAAATATAGAAGTTACTTTTTGTGTCAGCTATCTATTTTAGTAATGGCCTTTAAGATATTTAACAGAAAACAAAGTTGAGATTGTAACATTAAGATATGTGTATTCTGCATTAAAATGATCTAAGAGGTCTCAGCATACATTAGCATTCCATATATCTATCTCATTACCAAGGTGTTTATGATAGGACTTGTTTGGGACTGTAATTATATCTGGGATCTAATAATATCACTATTAAAGTTGACATAAAATTCTGGACTGTAGCTACTTGAGCACATTTCTATTATCTTTTGTGGACATGATGTTTGGAATACTCTTAACCCTATTTTGGAGATAGAGCTGGTCATTATTTGGACAGCTCTCCACCCACTCCTTCACTTTTATTAGGATCAAATTCCATCTAGAGTCGTTCCTCAGTTCCTTGGTAACCTCTGCCAGATGGATTCATCAGCTTTTGCTGTGTATCAAAAATTCTCAGTGGTTTGAAATAACAAAACATTTACATTTGCCTATAGGTTGATTGGTCAGTAGGGGCAGCCCTATGGCTCCTGGACAAGCTCTTCTTAATGTCTTATAGCTGTGGGTTGGGGGAGGGGAATAGGTAGGGGGAACACAAAAGGCTGAGAGGGGAAATCAAGTGGTGCAAGCACATTCAAAGTCTCTGCTCATACATACTGGTCAAAACATCTCACACAGCCAGTCCCAACATCAGCAGACAGGGTAAGGCATGCTTCACATAGCTGAGGAAGGGGAGACACAAGTGAGTATTTGCTTAATGGGGCCCCCACTCCACTTTACACAATGGGAGAGAGAGAGAATAACAAAAATAAGCGCCCTGTTGCAGAAGGGGAAGAAATCACCAGTTTGCAGTGATTCTGAAATCTCGACTAGGCAAAAATTGCCAGTCACCAATCTGGAGGTGGAGAATGTTCCTTGCTTAGGCTTCAATTTTTTTTCCTGGGAATAGCTCTTCTCTTTGCGTTGTTCTTATGGCACTTGGCTTCACCTCCTGGAAGGTAATTTTCCATTGTCCTTCTTGGCCCCATCTGAAGGAGAATATGTCCTCCCTGGCAGTTGAGCAGCTTCCTTATTCTACTACCTGCCTGTAGAAAGTTGTAGGCTCTAAGGCCCTTTTTTGTTTTTAATTAAAATTTTCATTGAAAATAGTTTTACATAAAAATTGCTAAGGCAGCACATTGAATTCCGTATACCCACCTAGTGTTTCCTGTTGTCAACACTTTACATTTGTGTGGAACACTTGTGTAATTAATGAACCAATGTTGATATATTACACGCACTCCCTGACTTACAGTGGTTCCACTTACAGCTTTTCAACTTTATGATGGTGTAGAAGTGATGGCATTCATTAGAAAATGTACTTTGAATTTTGTTTGTGAATTTTGCCAGATGGTGAGCGATAAGTGGCAACAGCTGAGACCTCTTAGATCATTTTAATGCAGAATACACATATCTTAATGATACAATTTTGTGATGCTGAGTGACTCCTGGCCAGGCATACCATCAGGAGGACAAGCCACCAGCACTCTACAGAGCTCTGTTTCCATAACTTTTGAAAGATTTATTTATTTATGCATACAAGCTGGGGTGTAGGCCAGAGGTGTGAGGTGGTGAGAGGATTCACCAGAGACAGAGTGGGGAGCAGAAAAGGCAGATCGACTGAAATAAACTGCTGAGGGGATCAGCGGGCGAGACAGGAGAGGTCTGCTGCACCAGGAATCTCCCTGGCTGGGTATCAAACTCGTGCTGCAGTGGCTGCAGATAGCTTCATAGTGCTGTGCTTGACCCATTGTGCCACCAGGGAGACCCCTGTTTCCATAGCTTTTGAATGACTTTATTTTATTATTATTATTTTTTTATCTTTCAAAGCACTCACCTTTATTTTTTATTTTTTTGACTTTTCTGAATTTCTTTTATTTTAATATATATATATTTATTATTATTTATATCTTTTACATTATTGTATATTCCCTGTAGGTTACCCACCACCGATGCCCCCATGAACCATCACCATAGTCCCTTGTGCTCTTTTCTCCCCCATTTTGAGCCCTTACCCTTCCCCTCCCTCGCTGAATGTCTCTCTTATTTGGTTCCCCTATATTCAGGCTATAAGTGAAACCATTCGATATTTTTCTCTTTCTTTCTGGCTTATTTCGCTGAGAATGATCTCTTCTAACTCCATCCATGTTGCTGCGAATTGGAATTGCATGTGTTATCTTTTTTGAATGCTGAATAGTATTCCATTGTGTATATGTTTCACATCTTATTGATTCAGTCATCTATTTTTGGGCATCTGGGTTGTTTCCATATCTTAGCTATTATAAACAGTGCTGCAATAAACATAGGGGAGCATGTATCTTTTTGGATCAATGTTTTTGTGTGAATGACTTTATTTTTAACTTACCATGATTACTGGGTTATAACACCATTTTATAAATGGAAAACGATCTATATTATTCTAAGGCTTTTTTTTTTTTAATGACTCAAGGAGTCAGCATAATTTAGAAGGAAAAAAGGTAACTATTTCTTTTCATCCAGGCAATGGTGCTTTGGAACTGAAATTTCTCTCAAAAAATTATTTAAAAAATATTGTAATTCAAAGTTAATTAGGTAGTTGGAGCTTTTCGGGCATGTGGAACCTAGGCTTTATCTCAGCTATGAGCCATCTTGTCAAAATGAAACGATATACTGGGTGCCACCTTAATCCATTCAAGGTTTAACAAAGGATATGAAGGTGTTTTTTATTTGATCTTTATCCTGAGTTGAGATTTAATTAGCATCTTAAGCAGGTTTTGTGACCTTGAGCATTTCTCAATTCTTCTTTTTCTAGTTGAAGGTGAGAATCAGCTCTGTTTTTCAAATTTGCGAGTTCCAGAATTTTTCAGTAACTCTTTACTCTGTCATCCCTGCTTGTGAGCAGATAAATCTTTTCTTGAAAGACCCTATCAAATACTCATGCTGAAAACTGTCTTGAAATCTCTTCACCCCAAACCACACCTTCATAAAGTTCATTTTCTTCAAGTTATCATAGGTGGTAGTTTTAGCGAATAATTGTCACTGCAAAATATGGGCCATCATTTTTCCAGTCTCTAAAACTTTTCTTGCTGCCTGATGTTCTGCCCTAAGGCCAAGAGTACATGCGCTAAGCTTTTATTACAGCAACTCCAGATTTTTAGGCACTAATTTCTCTATTAGTCAGCTTTTGCTGTGCAATAAACACCCCTGAGAGCTCCATGACTTGTAAGACTGAGGTATCTTGCTCATGGTTCTGAAGCTGCCTGCAATAGCTGTTTCAACCTGCAGGTGGTTCAGATCTGCTTCTGTTTCAATCCAAGACCCAGGCAGAAGGAGAGGGCTCATTTTATGTCAAGAGGGCAGGATTGCAAAAGGCCAAGCCAAATCACATAAGCACATTTTAAGCCTCTCCTTACATTACATTGGCCAAAGTAAGCCACACGTCAGAAGTAACGTCAGTGGAGGGAAAAGGGAAGAGAGCAAATACACAATAACACAATCTACTTCACCAGGCAGAGGTCTGACCTCAGCTATTATTGATTCCATTGCTTTTCCTTCCCTTATAACTGCCTTCTTACAGTAACACAAGGCGAATTCTTGAAGGGAGGGATTCTCATTTAGGTGAATGGCATTTGCTAAAATAAAGGGAGGTGGAGAAAGGGGGGAAATTAAAATTAGGTTAGGGGAAATTTTTTTTAAATGCAGCCACTCAAAATTCTAATTCTTTTTTTTTCATCCTTCTTAAATAGCTCTTTTCCCTAAATGACCTGGGGCTGGGCTTTGTCAATATTTGATTTCTGAGGAGTACAATGAATTGTTCACTCTGAATGGAGCTGTACATTTCTCAGTGCTCCCCAAAAGCTTGCTGTCTTCTTGCCCTTCACCACTTGTGTCCAATGCCAAATGATTTCTTCTTCCAGACCTGCTACCTCTGCTGCAGATGGGAGTTCTCTTTTACCACTCTCTTTTAAGTGGGGTGATCCTTTTTGCTTTTTTAAGGAGTTTAATGTGTCTTGATAATTATCCTGACCTTGAGCAGAAAACTGAAGGCAAAGTGGCTCAGGCAGTTAGTCCCATGGACAGATCATTCCATCCCATTCCTCAGTGTCGAAGGGAAAGAGCCTAACACCATAGAGGTCCACTTGCACCTACTCTTCCTGGCATGTTCGACAGCAGGCCAAAGCCATGCATGTGATTCTCTACACTTTCTCAGTGCCCTCCTCACCTCACCCCGCTTACTGTCTGCCCAAGTTAATTCAGGCCATCATCACCTCTGCTCTGGCTTCCTGCACAAACTTTGCATCCAGCTCTGCCTCCAGTCTGCTTACCTCCAAACCACCCTCCATTCAGTGATCTATCTAGGATGAAAATTTGATCTTGTTGCTCTCTGACTCAAAATTTTCCGTGTTTTTACTGTTTGTCTTTAGTAAATAAAAAGTGACTTTCCATGGGTGCCCCTGCTTGCCACAAAACAATCAACCATGTAAAAGATCGAGTTTCTTCTGCCCCCTTACACTCTCACATGTCCATCTCCTGAACACAAGTGAAGTGACCCTGGCTGTTCTGCTGGACGGACCTCCTGACAGCCATGAGAACCCAGTGTCCCACAAACTTGCCCGCACCCCAATCCAACACCTCCACACACCACCCAAAGGAGGGAATGACTACTGACAGAATGTAATCAAACTACCAAACTCAGGCTATCAGCTCCACAAATTGTGACATTAATTTAAGTACTGTGCCCACTTGGTCCTCTCTCTGTGGTATCAGGAAGTGAGTAGAGAAAAATATCTATCTGTGGAGCAGGAAAAAAATGAACATTTCAGGAAATTTGAAATAGTTCTCTTCTTTAGGGGGCCAGACTAAAAGAAAATAATCTCTCCCTGTGGGAGGAGAAAAAAACCTCATAAGGCACCTTCGTAAGATTCTCTTTTGGGAGCTGGAAGGCTTCCCTCTTTATTCCTTCCATTTCACCTGTTGTACATGAAGGCACCCTAGCACAGAGGCAAAATTGATGGCGCTGTCAATAATACTCTGTAAAGGTCAAGGATTACACATAAATGGATTCCTCTTCCCTGGATAAAATTACTATTCTCTTTTGAACCACTGTCTTTTGAAACTACTATAATCAATGTTTTTTTGTCTCCAAGTAACGAACATTTATCAAATTAACTCAAGCAAAACAGTGTGGTTATTTTAAGGACCCTGGGCATCTCACAATACTCAAAGTCAAGATATTGGTCCTCATGAGTAACTGAGATGAGAAATTGTCTGTTACAGTAAAAACTGAGGCCAAATCTGAGCAGTATGTATTAGAATAGTTGTTTTCAGAAAATGATTAATGCCACTAGCCCAACAGACCAAAGGCTAGACTTACCAAATGCCAGATGTTTCTAGCCTCTTTCCTCACTGAAAGTGACCTCCCCATCACTTATTAGAAGGAGAACTAGCATGAAATGGTTCCCTATACATAGCAGCTACTGGTGAAAGCAGATGAGGACAGATCACCCAAAGGTAGCTTATTGACTGCTGGCCAGAAATCTGTGAGGTGGGTTAATCCAAAGATCTCATAACCACAGTATCAGTGGTAGTTAGCCAAGACAATTCGTTTAATATCCTTTGAACTGGGAAAAAAAGAAGGATTAGTAAATCAGTAATAAAGGTAAATGAAACCAAATTACAGACACACACATGTTATAGCTAAGAGACCATGCTGGTTCAGAGAGTAGTTGACCTCTAAAAGTGTTTTTCCTACTTCTAGTTTATAGTTGCCTATACAGATTGCTAAGGCTGTTATAACAAAGTACACATATTAGGCGGTTTAAACTATGGAAATTTATTTTCTCACAATCCTGAAGGTTAGAAGTGTAACATCACGGGTTGGCGGGCTTGGTTTCTCCTTGACTCATAGATAGCCATCTTCTCCCTTTATCTCCAGTGTCTTCCTCTGCACATGTCTCTCTTAATCTCCTCTTTTTCATAAGGTTACCAGTCACATTGGATTAGGGCCCAGGCTAATGACCTCATTTTAGCTAAATTACCCTTTAACAGACACAATCACATTCTGAGGTACTGGAGGTTAGGACTTTAACATAAGAATTTCAGAGGGCTCAATTCAGTTAATAACAATGTCTCTTCCCTTTTTTAAAGCATCTTGTGTGTGTGCAATCAAAAGAATGCAACAAGCTCTCTGTTGCAAAAGGTAGGAAAACCAATTCAGACAGCCTTTAGGGATAAGGGTATTTACTGATTCAAATAAATAAAATGAAAAGTCCAGGAGTACCACGATCTTTAGTTATGCCTAGATCCAGAACTCAAATAACCTCATTTTATCTATTGGGATCCTGGCAGGAAATAGGTCGTTCCCTCCAAATGGGTTTTAAAAAGTAGTCTACTTACAAAGATGAGGGCAGGTTTAGGAAAATTACAAAGGATATTGAAATACCAGATCAAGGATTAGAGGGACATTGTTACCATCTCTAGGCCTAAAGGAACAAAGCAAGAGTGGTTACTGCAAGGTGAAGACCAAGAATGGTATTGAGTTGGCTCCTGACAACAGCCAGCTTGAGGAGACCCCACAGAAAGGGGTAGGGATGTAATGGCTCTGGTCTCCTGGCTGCAATCTCACCGGGAAGCCAGAGGGTAGAAGAGTTTGATAGAGTCGGTTTAGACCGCTGGTAGAGGAGGAGAATGTGGGGCAAGTGTAAAATTTCCAGCACTATCATTTAGACTCGGTCTCACTTTCCTTCTTCAATGTTGGTGTCTTTCTAACAGAAACTAAGGCCATCGCCCCCACCATTTGCAATTTGTGGGAAACAAACCTTTTTGCCCAAGTTTTTGCAACAAAAATCCAGAAGTTGGTTTGATTGGCTTGGATTCTTTCACTAAATTCATCTCTATTTCGATCTGTATTTAGGCCCATCTTTAAATCAATCACTGTGGTGAAGGGATAACTGAGAAGGTCGTGATCACTTGATTATGGTTGGAGCTAGGAGGGTGTGATCAATATTACATAGACACATGGCAAGGAATGGGGGACAGTGGCTCCCCAAAGGAAAATTCAGGTATTGCTAACAGAAGAAAGGGGAACACAGAGAAACCAGACAGGCAAAAACAGCATATGTACACCACATTACCCAGATGACTCATTAGTCCTGTCCTTGGTAAATAAGTAATGACTGACTGCATTGATTGGATGTAGTATGTTTTGAGAATCATTCATTGCATGTAGTTGGAGTTCCATAAAGATCTGCAAAACTTTGTCATGATATAAATGTTAATAATCCTTGAATAAATTATTTTGCAATAAGTAGAAGTCTTTCCCCAAATACAGAAGATACTTTTTCCTCTTTCAATCTTTATAGTGATCCTTATGAATATTGACTTATGATTATTAACTTCTTGTTTGTAGAAATCTATATTTGCACCCCAAACACTGCCTCTTTCAGTGTTCTGAATTATTTTGTAAACCTTGTTTATTTGCTTTCATTAGACCACAGTCTTGAGAATTTCTGGCTTGTTTACACACATCACCAAGTATTTTTCTTAGACTCAGCAAAAGATCATCATGAAAGAGGCAATAAACTGAATGAAGATAAGTGGACAACTTAAATTTAGCTGTTAATAAGGCTTCTTTGTTTCTGTTCATTAAAGATGACTATCAATGTTGCTAAGAGCTATTTATTAAACTGATAAAAATGAATATTGTCTTTAAAAAGTCAAGTTGCTTTTATCTGATCTCAAAGGTGAGCTTGTAAAATTAATCCTTCTGCTGTTTGCTTGTCATTCAAGCATAACTTTTCTTCTACCAACGCCCACTGGTTTTTTTGTTCAGCTCCAGCAAGTTTTTGGCAGTGGTTCTGTCAATGGCTTTTTGGATAAGAAACCCTGCCAGTAGAATTTAAGCAACATTTTGCAAAGTAGAAGCAGGAAGTCAGATTGAACTGACGGTCAAAAAAATCAAAGAATCTGCTAAGTATAAGAATGATCATTTTTAGGGTTTTAATGCCATCGACAGTTTCAGATAGGGAACTTCATTATGTTACCACATTCTGGAGATCAATGTTTTGACTGATTTATCCATAAATAGACAACAGAAGCATGGACCCCCCACCCTTATTGGAACTTAATCTCCTATGAGAAAGAACCACAACTGCATGAATGACGGTGTTGTTGTAGTGTCTGCAGGCATCCAGGTGTAAATGCATGTGAAGTAGCCTACCTACTGTCCACTCTTCCTTGCATAGAATGCACAAGGAAGAATAGGAGAGAAAGCCTATGTAATCTGCTTTTCCTTCACCTGTGGCAACGAAGGCAAGCAGCAACATAAAGAGCTCCTCAAATACCACCCATTCATTTTTGGAATACATTAAGAGCATATTTAGCTTTTTTCTCATATCTACATAGACTTTCCATCTATCTAAGTCCATACCTCTTTTATTCATCTTTTCTGAACATTCGAGCCCAGAGTAATCTTATTGTCTTCTTTCTTTCAACTCCTGCAGTGCTTAGACTTAATTACATACTCCCTTCATAGTAGTAAATGGTTTTCAGATGTCTCCCTATGCTCCTTGAGGGCAGGGGCCAGATATAATGCTTTTTTATATGCCCCTGGCCTGTAGTCTGGGGAAGCATAGAAGCTCTCTATGACCACGGACTAAATTAACATGAATGCCTTGCTTGGGTTAATATTAAACTTAGTTTGTATTCTTGGGCCATAAAATACTCAGTAATTAGAGGGTCATTTATGTAGGCGCAGCCTTGAATATGCCAGTAATTGAGCAGATCTTGTCTGGTGGCTGGAGGAAGTAAACTAGGCCTAATAAAATTCTAATAAATAAAGTCAAAAATGACCCAGAGTACTTGAAGCTGGAAGAGCTCTTTAAGAAATCATGTGGTGCACAGGCGTTCCTTTTATAGAAATGAAACTGTGGTCCTTAGAGACTGTGGCTTGTTCAGAGTCACATGGTATTAGTGATAGAACCCAAACAAGTAACTAGTATTTGATCAAGTTGTTGGATAAAGAGTCAGGTTGAGAGTCAATTAGACGTAGGCTTGATTTTGTGTTTGCCAAGTCTATATAATATTAACTACCATTTTCCAAACCTTTTTTAGTGTTCCTGGCACTGTATCAGGTGCTTCACATATAGTAACACATGGTTTCACTTAATCTTCACAACACATTCAAAGAAGGTATTGTATCAGTCAGGGTTCCACTTGAGAAACAGATCTAGTAGGAGCTACACACAGTTGACTCTTGAACGACACAGGGGTTAGGGGTGCCAGACCCCTGTACAATGGAAAATCCACTTGTTACTTTTGACTTCCCAAAAACTTAACTAATCGCCTGCTATTGCTATGCATTATATATTGTATTCTTATAATAAAGTGAGCTAGACTAAAGAAAATACTGTCATAAGGAAGAGAAAATACACTTATGTATTTATTGAAAAAATTCTGCATAAGTAGACCTGTGCAGTTCAAACTTATATTGTTCAAGGTCATCTGTATTAATAGACATTGCAATTCGTTTATATGATTGTAGGAAATTCTGAAATCTATAGGGAAGGGAAGACCAGAATTTGGGGCACAAAGTGAAACTGTTGTCTACAGGTAGAATTTCTTCTTCCAAGAAAGCTCAGGCCTACTTTAGTTCTTTCAACTGACCCACTCAGATTTAGGATAATCTCCCTTATTAAAGGTCAATTGATTATGCATTTATATCACATCTGCAAAACACTGTCACAGCAACACCTAGGATACTTACTGATTGAATAACTGATGAGTGTAGCCTAGAGAAGTTTATAAAGAAAACTGACCATCACACGTGCTATCATGCTTAGCAAGTTCTCCAAGTCACAGAACTAGGTAGTGGTAGAACGAACACTCCCCAGGTCCATTCTCTCTGTCTCCACAATCCATGTGTGCATCATGCAGGGTGCAGTCTCTGTGTGCAACTTAAGCAAGTTTTCACACACCTTTGAGTCCCAGATTATTTCTTCTATGAAGTGAAGAAAATCTTATCTGTGGCACAGAATTGATATAAGAACTAAATGAGAAAAATTAATTGGTAGAACATAGCAAATATGCGACAAATATTCCTTTATTTCCCCTTCTCTCTCTCTCTCTCTCTCTCTCTCTCTCTCTCTCACACACACACACACACACACACACACACACACACACACACACACACACAGACTGTGTTCACAGTTCATACCAAAATTAACACCACAGGGTGGATCCTACTCAGGTATGGGTTTCATTCTGAAGTATTATGCAAATGTTGCAGCTTCAAGACTAGCATAACTGCTTTCTCCAGTTATTTGCTCTCATTCTTCCCATCTCCCTTTTCTGCTTGACTCTTATTGCTGGAAGATTGGTTCATTTTCTTAGCCAATCAAAAGAGGACAAATTTTTTGATTCTTCCCCTTGCTCTTTTGTTTCCTTGTTATCTGAATTCAGATCTCTTTTGTAAAACAGAACTGTTTCTGCCTTCGTGCAATAATTATAAGAAATGATATCGTATATGAACACTATGTGACCATGTTCTCAAAAGTTACCATCCTACTATTTCCTGGAATGTTGAAGGTTGTCTGCAAGGACAAGAAGGTTGGATGTTAAAATGCTTTATCTCCCATGATTTGGGCAGGGCAAAAAAGGAGTTGATTACTCCAGTTTTATTCTCAAGATAAGGGCAGTCACAACCCCAGGGTCCAATAACCAAGTGGTACCACTTGATACTTTACAGTTTATCTGCCCAAACTTGAAACTAACAATTTTAGAACTTCAAGTCTTGACATTAACTTCATCGAATGAAAACATTTCTTTCTACTGCAAAATCACAAATGCATGTCTTTCTACACTGCCAATCTATGCTTCTACCAGTGTGGGAGCTGATATTTATTGAATGCTTCCCCTCTCTCAAGCTGCTATCCCACATACATCTCATGATAGCAGTTCTGTGATAACATCATGATAGCATCCTCCAGGTGCAGCTGGGGAAAGTATACTGAGTCTCAAACATACCAGGTGTCCCCAAGATGTGCTCCTACACACATGAGGCCTCTGTGCCATTTATCTTGTCTTCCTTTCCCATTCTTTACTGTTACTATTCCAAATCTCTCCCAATGTCCTCCTACTCAACTCCTGCCTCTTTATCTTACTCTTATCAGATGATCTTGCCAACTCCCTTACAGGGAACTCAAAGATCAGCAGACAGAAAATCCCTCAATTTCCTGATTTATCACCTCCAGCTTTCCCACAAAAACCTACTTATATTAGCCGCTTTCTTTAATTCTTTCTCTCCACTCACATATGAAGAGTTATTCCTTCTTCCTTTATTCATCTAGCCCCCAGCCCTCACTTCTACTACTGATAAACACATTTCTTTCTTTTTTTTTTAAATATTTATTTTTACATACAAGCTGGGGTACAGGCCAGAGGCATGGGGTGGCGAGAGGGTTCACCAGAGACAGAGCGGGAAGCAGAACAGGCAGATCAGAAATACAATGCTGAGGGGAGCAGCGGGCGAGGCAGGAGAGGTCTGCCGCACCATATAGGATCCTCCCTGGCTGGGCGTCGAACTCGCATTGCGCGCTGCTGATAGCTCCACAGAGCAGTGCTCAACCAGGGAGGTTGCGCCACCAGGGAGGCCCCTGATACACACATTTCTTTATCATTTTCTTTCTGGATTTTTAGGTTCTTTTCCGTAAGACCTTACCTAACAGCCTTTAAAGAGGGTCAAATCTTTTTTTAATATGTATTTTTTATTTATATCTTTTACATCATTGTGTGTTCCCCATAAAATTCCCACCATCAATTCACCTATGTACCATCACCATACTCCCTTGTGCTCTTCTCTCCCTCATTTTGGTCCCTTCCCCCACCTTCACAGATGGTCTCTTATTTATGATGGCCTGCTATTTTATATTATTGTTATTATTGTTATTTTTTCCTCCTGATCCCTTATTTGATTCAAGAGGGTCAAATCATCCCCAACAAGAAGGAAAGAAAGGAGGATGAGGGAGGGAGGGAATATTTGTCTCCTATCCTCAGACAGCTTTCTCAGAAATGTTGTCCTCCTATCTCTGGTTTCTCATCTTTCACTCTATAACCACACAGCAATTTGGTTTTTTTTCCCTTCATTATCTTACTCAATATGCTTTTGCTAAGGTTAAAAGTGATCTCCCAATGGCCAAATTCATTGGATATCTTCTGTTCCTTATCAAATTTGATGATTATGGAACATTTGACATTTTGTCTCCTTCAAAAGTGCATCCTAATTTCCACATTCTCTTCTATCTGCAGAAGAGACTCATCAGAATTCTTCATTGACTTTCTTTTCCAATCTGCTCCATAAACTTCCATCCTGAATTTTCTTCTCACTCTATGCCTTCTTCCAGTGATGTCCAAGACTTACCTTGGATCTTTAATGGTAGCTTCCTTCCCAGAGGCCTCTAGAACCTATACAAGTTGCTTGTCGCCATTGTCTAGTGCTCAGGAAATTTTTCTAGGCAACATCTTTCACCCATGGTTTAGAACTCCCTTCTTTTATTTGGTTTCCATCCCACTCACTGGAACAGTGGTGCTCTCTGCTAAAACTCTTTGTATGCATGACTTATTTAGATGATCAGCCTGGCTTTTAAGTTTACTGTAACAAGAACAAAATTACTAATGCATGAGTCTTTCCAACCTTCCCTTTCCTCTGGCCTCTAAAATAATCCTGACTTTGCAAGTTTCATCTCTTCTCTTCTCCCATCCTCCAGAGAAGCCTCTTCCTGCCTTACTAAATTGACTTCAGGGGGGATTTTGTGATGTAGAGTAAGGAGGGAGTGGGAATATTGGAACAGGAGATGTCCAGGCTAGGAGTAATAAGAGGGAATCAAATGGGGAAGAGACAGCGTTAATACTTGAAGTATTGCTATGATCTATGTATTTGTTCAAAATGTTAAAGGATGCAAGCAAATGAAATAATTTAAATTCTATTGACAGTACTTTTTGGCTTATGTAAGGTTCTCTTTGATGGCAATACTGTTCTAAGAGTAGACCACAGGGTTTTGCAATGATACTGCTCCTCTCTCCAAGATACAACCAAACACGACCAAACACAACCCCTTGGATACCACCCCCCACAGCCTGTGCTTCCTCACTTGCTTTGAGCCCAGCCAGTACAGGAGGAAAGGGCCAAGTGCTAGTCTGATCTCATAGGAGGCTCGAGCTTCCAAATCCGAATCTCTTACATCAGTTCTCCTTCATGGGCTCCAGCATAGTCCATTGAACTGCTTACAAGCCATTTTATGTAGATTTGTCACAGAATCCTCGCATTCAACTTGTTCCAAAGTTGGCTGTTTGTCTCCATTATCCTTCTTAAAGTCCCTCCTCTTATGTCCCTCAGTAAAGGACATCGGTCTCAGCTGAATCAGTACAGAAACCTGGGTGTCATCCTTCCCCTTGCTAAATCTTATCCACATGGTTACAAATTTTCTCCCACTCCTTAAGTATATCAATGTGCTGGGCCACTTAATTTTTCCTTCTCTCTCAAAGATTCTAGCTTTTGCAAATCATGCCACTGAGTATTCTGCTGTTCATCTATATTTCTGTTTGTTATGAATTAGATGTTTAATTTTCATCTTATCTTCAAAACCATCCTTGATTGTCACAAGTAGACCTGATCACTTTCTCCTCTATATTACCTTGAACTTACTAGTATAAAAGCAGTTATCACAATGCACTGAAATTATTTTTTTCATTCAGTTGTCTCAACTCTTAGATAATGAAAATCCTTAAAAACATGATCACATTATCAACTCTCTAGCACCCAACATGGTGTTTGGTTTCTAGTAATTATTCAATAAATATTTGTTAATTATTTGAGTGAATGAACAATAAATTTATGAGCTGGTTAAGAATCCAAATTAGAGGTAGGAAAGATAAGATTCATGAAGTTTAGTAATTTGCCCAATGTTACACAGCTACTAAGTGAGGGAATAAGGTTTGAACCTTGTCTATTACTGATAAGCCCCTACCTTTTTTGCAATCGTACCACCTCCTAGCTCATTAAAGCTCTTCTTATACTGTAGAAGTTTATGTAGAAACTTTTTGTGCTGATTACAGAAATTTCTTTTTTCCTGGGGATGTCTCAGGGATGCAAGAGATATTTCAACAATTCTGTTTTCATTGCATATGTTGGTGTTCGTCTTTGAAGTTTTTTTCCAGTAAATTCTAGCATATAAAGTATTTTCTTCAATATTTCCTTTACAAATCCTACATGAAGATATTGCTTTACATAGTTTAGTGTTGGATTCCTCCAGTTCTACCCACTGTCATTCGGGTCAGTCATCATTGCCCTGAAATAAAGGTAAGCTAAAGTTTATTTTGATGAAAATGAAGGGGCATTACTGAGCTATGTGTTTGAGGGGAAATGTTTTGTGTTTATACAAAAACATACTTGCTGTTATTACTCAGCAAGAGCCTCCTCTTGTATTTCAGAAACCAAGTAAAACAGCCCACCAATGCTTAATGAATTTTCTATTTTTTTCTTCATCTGTATCTGTGTCCTACTCATCTTTTGTAATTGCTGCCTGTGATGATGGGGCGTGTCTGGACAAATTATCTTGGGAAAGAATAAAGAAACATTTGGCAGTCCACACACTTTTCTTTTTTTAACCAAGTGGGTCTCCCCTATTGGAGAGGAGAACGTATGAATCAAATAAATGGGTTTTGATTTGCTCATTCAGAATATCTCTTAGTTTTCATCTGATAAAAATGTGAGGTAATATAAGATTGTTCTTAGTCATTTAATATCGTACCACTTTTCCTAAGTAGTATAGAGCACTTACATTCTCCAGAGCAAAAGGAGAGATGTGGTAATAACCCTGGATCAGAATCGTTAATGTCTTCTAAAATATGCATGACCTGTTTTCTCCAAGGAGTTTAAGGCTCCTTACAAAATTTTCATTGCCAAATAAGGATTAACCTTCTAACACCCAATGGGACAGGTAAAAAGTATACACTTTTCAGCACTATTTTATTGCATTTTGGAAAGCAGTCAGCTGCTCACTTGCAGTTGGAGTATGTAGAGAGGAAAATAAAGAAGATTCTTGATAATTTCTCCGTCAACATTTACTAAGTATCAGGCACAGTGAGTACTTACTGTCTGTTAGTGGAAAGTTTATTGGACCCATTTCCTCTGTGTGTGTGTGTTTTGTATTTGTGTGTATGTGTGGCGTGTATGTATGTGCATGCACACATGCGCAAGAAGGGTGGTAGTTTCCCACACCAACAAACAATTCTTAAAGTCAAGCAGGGTATCTGCTCAACTCAGTTCTGACACTATCTCCCAAACATCAGATTCCACTGGTAAAGGATTCAGTCCCACAAGGTCACCCTTTGTTTCAGATGCCGGTCACAAGCTCAGGTTGTTAGCTGGGATTATGACTAATCAACTACAAATTGGAGTCTCTAATGACCCCCTCCAAATCAGCTTGCCAGTCATGAGTCCAGATTGTTACCTGTATTTCTGACCAACTGCTTATAAATCAGAGGTTCCCACAACTCCCTCTTTGGGTTCTACTGATTTGCCAGAATAGCTCACAGTACTCATGAAACCCATCTACTCACTAGATTATATATGAATTGTAATAAACAACCCAATGAAGAGATACATGGAGAAAGATCCCAAACAAAGAGCTTCTGTCCTCTACGAGCTTGGCTCTTAGCAATATAGTACCTAGAAGTATTTTGGTCATCCACCTAGAGATACTCAAGATCTCCTTTTGTGGCTTTTTATGGAGGCTTCATTGCATAAGAGTGATTGATTAACTCATTCTCCATTGATGATTGATTCAACCTCCAGTCTCCCTTTTCTGAAAATTACTGGGTGGAACCAAAAGTCCCAATCTTCTATTTTTGGTTGGTTCCCCTGGCAACCAATCCTCATCCTTAAGAGATTCCAAAAGTCACCTCACTAACATAAACCCAGTTGTGGTATAAAGGGACTGTC
This sequence comes from Scalopus aquaticus, assembly GCA_004024925.1. Classification (NCBI taxonomy): domain Eukaryota; kingdom Metazoa; phylum Chordata; class Mammalia; order Eulipotyphla; family Talpidae; genus Scalopus; species Scalopus aquaticus. The sequence goes on from PVIJ01004443.1 coordinate 17,787, forward strand.
GTGAATAACAAGACACACATTTCACTTTATGGGTCTGAAGCATTTTAAGAAACTGAGAACAGAAGCCCAAATATTAGACAAAAGATGCTCTTGGTCTTATTGCACAGGAAATTCTAAGGGCTTTGGAAGCTGTTAGCCAGAAACTGGATAAATATTCTATCTATCATCTATCTAATCATATATGTGTATATATGTGTGTATATATATATCTCTACATATATATACACACAATCTACATATATATACACACATGCACACAAATATATATGTGTGTATATGTACATATATATACACACATATTAAATAAATCACAATATCACAGTTAGGTTCACAGAGATTAAACAGAAAATCTGGACTCTACTCTCAAGACAAAGAGCTCTGGAGATCTTAGCAGATGCCAACTGCTAGGACCAGGACATCTACAAGAACAGACCTCCAGAAGGCACTGAGGAGAAGTTTGTTGTATGATGGTGCCTGGAGTGGGTCTTAGGACAAACAGGAAATAGCCCTAGAAGAATATTAAAGGCCGTTCTGCCTTCAATAAATGAAGAAGCAAAGACAAGTCTCCTTCAGGAAATGATAGGATTTCAGTATGACTGAAGCAGAAACTTGGAGGCCGAGAGTGGCCATCCAGTGTGGGTATGGTAAACACATCAGATAGGACAAAGGATGAGCAAGGAAAGAGCAGAAGAAGCTTCCATGAAACAGCTTCTGCAGCTCCCCCATTTAGCTGAGTCAAACATCTGGTGGAATACAATATTTTTCTAGATATGCCCATTTCTCAAAAACAGCCGTGAGAATCATTTGCCCCAGAGTTCACAGAGCATGTTTCCCTGAGGGTCTAGGTGTCAGGGGAAAGGACCTTTCCCATCCCCCACCCCAGGAAGCACTTACCCAAGAGTCCCCGTTCCCAAGTGGATTTCTTGTTTCCAAATGGGAATTGGTTTCTTAAGAATACAAACAATGCAGATCTTTATTCTCTAAAGCCAGCCACCAAAAGCAATTCAAGGGCAACAGTGCCCCAAGCTATGGAATAACAACCGGAATTGCATCCCTGTGTGACTACACTTTGAGCTGGGGATAAGTACACAGCCTCTCCAGCCTGCTGCTCTGATATTTGCTTAGTAAATCCTCACATACATATTGATTGTTCTGAACTATTTAATGGTTTTGATAGTTGTTCAATAAATAGGTACAAATTATTATTGCAGTTGGGCTCTGTGGTGAGGGAAAAGCCAGGGAAAGGGAAAGCAGGGAGAGAAAGTAAGGGTGCCGAAAGAACGTAGAAGTAATGAGTGATATTAATTTATTGCGTGTTTACAAAATCTTAAGTCCTGTACTTAGCATTTCAGTATGTTATCTTACCTAATATGTAAAATGACCTATGATATGTGTTAGTATTATCTCATGAGGTGAAGAGGCTGAGATTCAAGGAAGATGAGTGACTTTGCTAAGGCCATGGGATTTGTTTTCTGATTCCATACCAGGGTTCGTTCTTGTGACATTTAGCTTCTAGTAAAAGAGGGAGAGGCCTGGGGGTTTCTCTCTAGTTCTGGTAATAGTTCTTAACTGAGGAGGAGCAGCAAGAGATTATTTTCAATGTTTCAATAACTAAAAAAGTTTAAACTTGCTGGGGAGGCTTAAAAAATATTTATGGACCCAGCCACTATACAATAAGCCACACTTTTTTCTGGACATTCTGGTTTATCACTGTTACCTCTTTGGCTCTGCCTCCCTACAATTATACTGATCTTTGTTTATACCCTTTTATAGCCACATTGATCATCAACCTCCTAAGGATGACAAGGATGTATACACTTCTCTTGGGGTTCTGGTTTAGCAGGGAAGCTAAAGATTAGGATCTGGTGTCTAGCATATGACGTCATTAAAAATGTCCACATTTGATGCATGCTTTCTCACAATATTGGTTTGGGACTTCCCATTAGATACCTTTTTTTTTTCCCAATGAAATTATCCATGAAGAAGAAGTGGATTATTTTAAAAGCATTGATTCTTAAATGCACTTTGGCAGACTGTCAAAAGCCCAACTATAAAATCCACTTACATATTGAATGAATGGGTTTGAAGAGGTCTGCTTTTGCTATACCTAACCAGGGTCTGCACTTTCATTTTACTCATATATACATATCTAGGAGGCAGAAGTTCTGTTTTATTTAATCTGCAAATAAAATATTGTTGAGAAAACAACAAGTTCTAAGACAGGTTAATGGTAAATTAAAATGAGGAAAATGTATCTCTGAGTCACCATGCCTCTAAACATAATCTTTGTTTAGGTTTATGCAACAAAATTAAACACAATATATTATTTTATAATTTCTTATGCAGTATAACAACTGTAGTTAGTTGAACTAAAGTACTATTACAGGGAGGGTGAGGGGCAACCCAGAACTCCTAAACCTGTCTGCGCTAGATAGGTTCTGCCATCTGCCACATCAAGACAAAATATACTCTAGTGCATACAACCTTTAATGGAAAGGAATTTTAATACAATTAGTGTGCAATACAGAAAAGAGAAAGAATAAAATCTGCAAATGAAGCACCCAAAGTTACCTATCCCCTCATGGGCAAATGCCCAGACAAACAGAGTTGGCCCAAAGCATGACCACTGAGGCCCGAAAGCCTGCCACAAGTCTCAGGCACCTCCTGGTGAGGATCCAGAGGAAAAGGGAGAAAGGGCACAGCATGTCTGGGACAGAAGGAGCAAAATCAAAATCGAGATAAAAGCTGCATGGTTAACCTCCCCACAGGTCTCTCACCCACATATGTTTCAACCAGTCCAGGACTAGGAAGCAAGCGCAGCTTCTTCACATGTCTCCCTGCTCCATGTGCCTCCGCCAGGTCTCCTTCTGGCTCTCCATCTTTCTTTCTTTCTTCCTTCTTCCACTCTCCTCTCCAGCTTCTTTTTCTTCCCTCCCTCTACCCTTCCTTGGATGGGGCAGGGAAATTGAAACCTCCCCTTTTCCTGGGGACCACTCTGTTACATAGTATGGATTAAGAATGCAGTTATAAGCATAAAAATTAAAAGTACATATCCAAGCTTCTATCTTCAATTATTTATTCATTGAAATAATTGCTGAGCAGGAGTCTTATGCCTTGAATCATTCTGTTGGGGGGAAAGTACGTCCTGAATAAACTCCACAAACAGATTTTATGGACTCAACCCTCACCCCAAACCAAAGAGATCCAAGACTCTGAGGCCTACAAATCCCATAATGTCATCACCACCAAAGGGAGGATTGCTGGGAACGGAGGGTGGAGTTAAGTAGCCAGGCTTGGTATGTAACCTGACATATGGGCCTTGGGGGTTGGTTTTTCACCGACCATCAGCAGGCTAGTGTGGTCCCAGCTCAGCAGAACTGGTAAGACAAATTCACCAAATTATCTCTGTCTTTCTCCCTGGGTTATTCCTTTCTTTAATTCCCCCTTTTTGTAAGCAAACCCCTTATTAAATATTTTGTGTGTGCCTGCAGTTGAGTCTCATTACAAGTCCCTTTTAAGGGCGTGGGTGAGGACCCACACTCAGCAACCCATTTCACATTGAGGTTGCCCTCTAACAATTCCAGGGAATGACGATACAGTAGTGAAGAAAACAAAGGTCTTTCCATCCTGAAGCTTATAGATTCCAGTGGGAGGAGACAGACATGGAACCACAAACACACAAGTGTTAGGTGGAGGGAAAATGATGCGGGGCAAAAGCTTTTGAGAATGATGTAATGGTGTTATTTTGCATGGGAATTCAGAGGAAGGCATTTGAGCTGAAAGCTAGAGAAAGTGAACATGAGAGCCATGCAGTGAACTGAGAAAAGAACATTCCAGAATACATGAGCTGTGCAGTAACTGAGGAAAGAACTTTCCAGACAAAGAGGATTAACTAAAGCAAATACTCAGAAGTAGGTGACTATTTGGTGTGTCTGAGGGACAATGAGGAGGCAACCAGAGTGAAATTCCTAGGATTTAATCTCAATTAAATATATAGATGTTTTTAATCTCAATTAAATATGTAGATGTTTTCATTTTTTAATTTTCTAGCTAGTGGTTAAGCAGAAACATCTTTTTGTTTCAGTCCATTTAGAAAATCTTTCTAAGTTTCCTACTTGGAACACATAACAGATTCGAAACATTTTTTTTCCCCTTCATTCAGGCCTCTTCTGTACCAGGCATATGTGGGTGCAATTAGGTGCTGGACAGGCAGCGTGAACATCACAGACATATTCCAGCCTTGATGAAGCATGTAATTGAAGAACTTCTGCTCCTTGAGATCTTTATTTTCAAAATATGGTGTGGATAGACTTAGGAGTCAGAATTGGCAATTCAACTAGGATGAGGGATAGTAGAGCACTAGAGGGAGGGCAAAGTCAGAAGATCAGGAAGGTCTTGTAGACAGATGGGGTCCAGACGCTGTGAGGAGGAAAAAGAGGATGAGTCAGGTGAGGAAGCCAGGGAGTCAGTGACCCACCAGGCAAAGGGTTTGGGCACCTGGAGGCAGGGTTCTGGGGCGAAGATCGGTGAGACGGTGGCTCAAGGGTGAAAGAATTCATTGGAGACAGAGTGGAAAACAGAAACGGGGGATTTATTGAAATACACTGCTAAGAGGAGCAGAGGGCGAGACAGGAGGGGTCTGTGTGCAAAGGAATTGGGGCTCCCTTTTATAACCAGTTTTCGCAGGCTTTTCATGACTGGGGAGTCAGTTTGGGCCAGCTAGGGCTGGAATGTCTGGTCTTGGGCATTGGCATCGCCCCTCCTTCTGCATTCAGAGTCAAAGTGATCAACCTTATTGCCTGGTTCCCATACAACTTTATCAAACCCTTTATCTATCCAAGTCTCCCAAAACTTCTTTCTGGGCAAGGAGTAGGGAATTGGATTTTAACCTTATTAAATAATACAGTGACATTAGCCAAGCACTTCAGTCAACTCGAAGAGATATGTGTAAATGACAGCAGGTGCCCACTACAAGACAGGAGCTGAAACAACCAATAGGTTTGGCATGGAGCATTTTCAAGCACTTTTGTCAAGGCAGAGAACAAGATCTCATTTTTCCTGTTGTGCCTAGGGTACAAGTGGAAAACACGAAGGCAGAGTTTTGGGGGATACACTTTGAGATATTTTAACCTGCTTCTTGTAGAATGGCCACTTCTTGTTTGGGGGTAGTTATTACTAATTTCAAAGAGTTTTAGGCTTTACTTCTACCAAGTATAGGCTATCTGTATAGAGTTATTTGCATCTCTCTGGAACATTCTGTAAACTGTCCTCTAGGAAACACCATCACATTTCTTGTGCCAAATATATCCTGGGAACAGCATCAAAGGGGACATTATTCTTAATGCCCAATGCCTTGTGGGCTATGTTTTATCTGGATGTTATGCTCCTACTGCCTGTCCTATTGCCTATCTCAAATTCAACATATAAACTTGAACTAATCAACTTTTTCCTAAAACTCCTTCATGATTTCTTATTTCTGTTACATGTTTTCCCAGTTGCCTAGGCTTAAAGCTGCAGTCGCCTTTGCTGGTCTCTCTTCTTACAATTGATCAATAAACACTGACCATTTATGCTTTACAATTTCTTCTATTTTTAATTCCGTATCACTACCACCACTCCAATTCATGTCCTATTATTTCATAGAGGGGCCATTACATTGGTGTCCTTACCCCTACAAGGCTCACCCTCCTTCAATACATTCTATACTCCGGTCAGATTACTGTCCCTAAACACTGCTTTCATAGTGTCACTCTTCTACTCAAAAATTTCAAATTCATACCATTGCTAAAAGGATAAATTCCAAATTCATTCACTGAGCAGCTAAGGTCCTGGTGCCTAGCCATCTCCCTAATTTCATCTTTTACTTCTTACCTGCCTTTGCTCCAGTAAGATATCATTTATGTGCTGTTTCTTCAACATACCTTGTCCATTCCACCCCCTTACCTGTGCCCAAGCCATTCCTTCACCTGGTTGGCTGACCCAGTTGTCATTCATAAACTTCCTTTTATTCTTTGCCATATACCTTATAATAGAAGCTGGAAATGCTAAATATCCAATCTCTTTTGCAGCTTAGGTCAATCATGTGCCCCAGTTTAACACTGTGAATGTCTATTGTGCTTCCGTTCTGTTTAACATCTAGAAAAATTATAGTAATTAGTGTAGAAATGTGGTTTCAATAATATGTCACATGGGGGCTTATAACAAAAAGCGGAATAGAATGAGTTTCTGGTTTACTCAACTTAATAAAAGATTTTCATCTAAGAAATGAACATCTGTTCTTGTGAAATTCTTAAATGTTTCTTATTTGATTATTGAATATGCTTAGATTTTTTTTTCCCTCCTCATCTTCTTCCCTTTCTTTCTTCTTCTTTAGTTTGATAGAGAAAAACGAAGAGAGGTAGGGATACTTTTCTATGCCCTCAAAGTAATGGAAAGGTTCAAGTCCCTTCCTTTATCTCTTCTGATAAACTTTTTTAATGGTGACTATTTAACAACTAGAGGCTACATTTTAGTTAATTACTATGACTTGGCACAAATATTCTACTAATTTGTAGTCATAAAACTCAAAACTTGTCCACTTGGATTACTGAAGATTTCTTTATAGGGTGTTAAGTCTTTTTTTTTTTTTTTCAGAATGTACTTAGGGGGTTACCAAGTCAACTTGTCCAGCCCACAGACTATTGAACTTGAGTCCACAGAGTAGTAACTATAGAAACTGAAAGGGTCATTTAGAAAGGCCATGTACAGTTAAAGAAACTTGTGGTTAACACCAAAAAAAGAAAGAAGGAAAGCACATCAATCCTCAATTCACTTTATGAACAGTTTTACTTCTGTTTCTTAACAGTCAACTATAAACTGATTTTGAAGTAAAATGTCACTGAACAAAAGTGTTTTAATGTAGCAGCAGCTGTGGAATTCCCACCAAACTCTCCCTTTGGACAGGAAAATGATGTTGGTGTCCTTGCACATTTGATCGATTTGGCTTCATAATCAATACTTTTCTAAAAGTTCTTAAATATCATTCCCTAAAAGATTTCAATCCTGGTATTTATGACACAAATCAGTTTCTAAGAGGAAATACACTCAGCAGTTGCTTTATAAGACTCTATGTATTTAACTGTAGTAGAGAAACTCAGGATTTTAGGTGCATGCTTTTAAAAGCCAACTCTAATCTTAGACACACCCCAACATGGATAAGAAGAGTGGCCAAATTTACAATCAACAAATGAAGAACCAAGAGCAGAAAGGAGGGATGGGGGGGGCAGGAGAAGAAATTAACTGGGGGCATATAAAGTGGGGAAGAAGGGCACAAAACAGAGGTTCAATCCCCACCCCCTCCCACTGCTCCCAGGAGTCTTTCAACAGTCACCAATGCACAAGCCTGGGAGGGGGTCTGGACTCCTTGAGAGTCTTGCTTCTGGTGAGGGAGGACACATGTATAAAGAAGTCTGATGGAAAGGAGGCCCGGATAAAAATTTAGATATCTCACTGACTGTAGCAGAACAGGGGACAGAAAACTTCCTTCCCACAGCAAGAGCAGGGATGTTGTGATGGAGATAATGAGATGTGAGCAGAGTCTTGAAGAATAGGATTGGGACAGGTGGACAGGCATGAAAAGAAGTCAGCCTGTTGCATGGCTAGGTTAACCCCGGGGAACCACAAATGAATGGACTTATCTGAATCATGATTGCATGGACACCAAGTCAGACTCCCATCAGTTCCAGGCTGAGGATTTCACCTCTGTTTGCCTGAAGGTGAAGGCAGAATAAGGTGCTCACCATAGCAGTAAGAAGGAGAATGATTTGAACCACAGGCACAGCTTCTGGAAAAAACTGAACCTGCCCTTTCTCCACAGATCTCAGCCTGAGTCCCAATATGACAAATTGCACTGAATGTCCCTCTACCTCTTCAGTTTCCCCCTCTCACCCTTGCTTCTGTGTTCCTTTTTTTCCTATTTATTTTTGAAGTAATATGATTTTATAACATTATGTAGGTTTCAGGTGTATCATGTTATAATCCTGTGGTGGACACCTAATCTCTTTTTCTGCCCAGCACACTTCCCATTTTCTGGGATTGCCCTTCTTTGGAGAGCTCTTCTTTTCTCCCACCAAGTACATGTATCTAGTGGGGCCAGCCTTTCTGGCACCCTGAAACCCTGAGCACAACTTGTTGGAAGTCAGAAGATGTTAAGTTCAAGTTTGTTCTGAGTTTTTCACACAGAGAGGCAAAAGGATTTGGTTTCTTCAGTGTGGTGAAAGCACAGAGGTAGAAACTGCTGATGGGTGAAATTGACGTAAGAGAAGAAAACCAAGACAGAGAAAAATACAGAAATGAAAATTCAAGATAACAATGTTTAAGGCCCTGTTAAGTTTTCCTGAGGTTCAAATGAACATGTACTTTCCACTCAGATTTTCAATAAATCTCTTTTTTTGGTCTCCGATAGCGATGAGGTTCATTCATTCGCAATAGGAAGAGTGCTGACTAAAAGATATCTGCGCTGGGTACCTCCTATTTGCCCCAAACTCCACCTATCCATGTTTTCTCCTTGCTCTGTGTCTCCAAAAACTGACTGTGTGGATTGCATCGTCAGGCTTCCTTGCCAAACAGTTTGCATGGGAGTCACCAGTAAGACATGGAGGGAGGGAGGAGAATGAGGCTAGGCAGCTAGCTATTCATCTGGTTCTGCTCTGCCCAGGCTCCTGAATGGATAGCTTCTATCAGGAACCTTGTCCATGCAGCAATCTCCCAGCTTTAGCAATGATTCCCTTTCTGCCGAGGTGTGGAAATGACTCCCTGCTCTGAGGTAAGGGTTTTCAATTTTTCCTGGGCCAGGACTTGGGGGATCTAAATCATAAACAAACTGCTAAATAAATATCCTGGATTGTTCAGCTTTCAAATAGCAATTCTCAATCTTATATCATCAACTCTTGTAGCCGGTGGGCCTGCATTTGTCCAGATTCAGCTGGCCCGCAATCAGAGCTCTGCATCCCCGAGAACCTGTCCATCGCAGGTCTGTGCTCTGGACCCAAGCGCAACATCCTCAGCACAACTCAGTTCTCAGCATCATCAGAAGTCACTTGGTGTCCTTCAGCACCAACTCTAGTACCGACCCAGTCTTTCAGTTCTCTACTTTGTTCTGATATCTGCCATGCCAGGACACGTCAAGGGACAACCAAGAATCCCAAGGCCATACCTGGGTCTTGCATTCAACTGAGAATCCTTTGACCAGAGCTAATGCACGGGTCCTGTACCTAAAAGGGCCCAATCTTGATTTTCTGGGAATGATTTTTGGAGGAAGACTCCTGACTCAGGCCCATAGTTCCCACCTGGTGATTTATACTGTCGGAAATAGCCTCATCTAGACATGGATTACATGGGTGAGCTACTGGCACAGTCAATGCACTCAGTGATGAACTTTTCAGATATTTAAATTTCACATTCAGCAGCCCCAGCTTTTAAAAAATAGTTTTTTCTCTTTATCTCCATTTTCTTTTTGCAGAAATAGTACCCGAATGTTACCTCCATAGGTGAACTAATCTTACAGGTTGTTGTAACAACCTGCAACTAATTGGGTGGGTAAAAACAACAGAAATTTATTGTTTCGCAGCTTTGAAAGTTAGAAGTTGAAATCAAGTTTACCTGGGAACCCAACAAATATATATAATTGTTTCTTATATATTCAATTCTTGTTTTATGTAACTGAATATTAATGACTGAGGTGAAGGCATTGAAAACACTTATTTCCATAGAGCATACTTCATGTAAATTCAGTCATTTTAGGAATCTGCTGCTTAGTTCTCCTTCAGTAAGTGTCTACCATCTCACCTTAATCCCCCTATTTTTCATTTCTCTCAGTTGATGCTGTAATTCTAAATAATTTGTTTATCACTAATTACCAAATTTAGCTACTATCAACTTCTTCACTTGAAAAATTACTGCGCTTAAAACTTAGTCAACTTTTTGTTTATTGGCTAAGAAAATAAAATGATCCTCAAAACAAAACAAACAAAAACTAAAAAGAAGTTGAAATCGAGGTGTCAGCAGGGCCATGCTCCCTCCAAAACCTCTCAGGGGGAATCTGTCCTCATTTCTTCTTTGCTTCTGGTAGCCCCAGACAATCCTTGGTTTGAGGCAACATAACTCCAATCTCTGCCTCCATTTTTACCTATTGCCCTTTTTTGCGTCTCTGTCTCTTCACATGGTGTCCTTTTTTTAAAAGGACATTACTTGTTTTGAATTAGGGGCTCATCCTACTCAAGTATGACCTCATCTTAACTAATTACACCTGCAAGAGCTATTTCTAAATAAGGTCACTTCTGAGATGATGGGGGTTAAAATTTCACCAGCTCTTTTGCAGTAACACAATTCAACCCAAAGCAATAGGTGTGTCTGAAATTGGCCACAACTCCTCAGAATATTAAGGCCTAAGACTTTATTTCTGGTTTAAGAAGGCAGCACAGAACACAAGTGAGGGTTAATTTAGAGATCATCCTGAGTCAGTTGTAACTTTTTTTAGTGCTTAGTTGTTTCAGCTTTAGCCTTGGGTGGGGAATGGCAGATGTTCTGAATATCCCAGCCTCACGTTCTTCCAGTCTGTTCAGGTTGCAGATGTTATATATCGGGAGCTTCAGGCACAAGCCAGAAATCACTTTCTGCACCGTGCTCTTAGAATTCTCCAAAAGTGCAACCTCTGTATTGGAGGCCAACTCTGCACACCCCCTATCCAGCACAAGTGCCAAATCTCCAAAGTCCCTGACTGAGTTTCTGGCCCTGAATCAACGACCGTAGGGGGCTCCATACAGCAGCCACTCTTCCCTCTCATGAGTCCTATTGTCTCCTTGTTCCACTGTAAACGCAGTTCAAGTCGAGTTTTTCCTACCCCTGTCCAGGAGACCACTGCCCCGATGGGATCTGCATTCACCCATTTGCCTTTCATAGGTTATTGACTTTGTCCTGCTGTAATTTTGTTGTGAGTACATGGAGGAAGCAAGTCCAGCAACTCGGCTCTGCCCCCGCCTCAGTGGACTCAGTTCTGTCTATCTGTTCCAATCTCTTCAAAGAAAATATCATAACCACACACAATTAACTCACAACTGGCAGACACAATGTTTTGTGACAGAAGACGTCACAGCCCAGAGATCTGTTTTTAAGGCCTAACTTCCCTACTCCCAGAAGTTGACTTTTATTTGTGATTTTTAATCAGTAACTCTTTTATTTATTAATTTTAATTTAAAAAATACTACATTATACAAAACAGAGTCAATATGGCATCCTCTTTACCTCATAGTTGATTTGCAAAGATTTTTTTCAAATATCTGTCTAAAAAAAATCTGAATTAAAGAGGTGGGACTTTTCTATTCTATCTCTAATAAAAAGAATGAGAAAAGCTATTCTATCATTCTTCTCTGGGGATTTGCCTTTGGAGTGTTTCTTTAACAGATTTAATGGAATATGACAGCCAAGAAAAAAAGACAAAATGCTGAAATTCCTTTGTTAATCTTATCATTTGTTAATCTTATCATTATTTATTGGGAAATTTGAGGAAATTTCAAAAAAGCCTAGATACGCTGTTTGTTGTCATGAAACATTCTTTAAGGAGGACAAATCTCAGATCTGTCATAAAGGACAATTTTTCCCCAAAGAATGAATGACAACCCAACCTACACACAGGCAGGCCTGAAGCCTGCCTTCTACACTATAGATAGTGCCTGGCTGATTTCTCTAAGAATACAAAAAGAAAGAAATGACCTCCTTTAACATTATAGCAAAGCTTTCTGTGATGTGATTTAATCTGTTCCTGGAAGGTGTGAAACTAGGAGACATTAAGTGTATCTAATAGCTCTAATTTATGCCAGCCTGACTCCCCCTTCCTTCTTGCTCAATGGATAAACTATTACCGGTAGAACATTGTACCTCTCTGCTCTTGCCTTTGATATGATCTCTAGTGACCATGAGGATAACCATTGCTGGCTTGTTTGCACTTGTCTTAGGAGCTTGGTGGAAGAAATTAGACACAATAATTAATTCAGATTCAATGCCCAGGGGTGCGTCAAGAAACTTGAACTTGAATCTCAGGTTGCAAAAACACAATTCAAAGAGAACATGATATTCCTTCTCCCCTGGCATTTTGCTGATAAAATTGTAAAGCTAAATGGATGATTACTCCCTATAGTATTACATTCACTTTAAATATCCTCCTCTTAAAAGCAACAAAACTACATGTAAAATGATATCACCAATGTACTTCCTTGACTTAAAAATACTACCAGCATAAATCCAATTTAAACTTTTAAAATGATCTTTGAAAAACAAAAATGGATCCTTCTAATAAAAACACATTGTGTGCTAGGACTGCTGTTTTTTTTTTTTCCCAAAAAGCAGTTTTATAATGGAAAAACACTGTGGCCTTAAATTATGAAAAGTTGAAAAACACAGACATACTTTATATTGAACATAAAAAAAATACCTAACTATCAGGTTCATTTCCTGACTAGTAAGCATTTGATGTGTTTACCAAGCCTTGTAAAGTATTACAGCAGCTATGACTATATGGACAGTCTCCTTGGGCAGGTCAGTACATGACCTTCATCTTTTTAGAGTTGTCATCAGCTCCTACTGACATTTTACAGTGGTCTATCATCCAGTTATGCATTGCAACTTGCAGTGACCAACATCTGTGTGATTGTTTCATGGGCTTTCAATAATGCTGATAGAAGAGTCAGAAAAGAAATATTTCCAGTTTGACTACAATCACCAGAACATTCTCTCTCCTCTCTTCTTAAAAGGTAATATATGTTCTTTTAAATTGAGATATTGACATATAACATTGCATTTGTTTTAGGTGTACAATAGAATGATTTATCAATATATATATTGCAAAATGATCATCACAATAACTATAGTTACCATCCATCATTGCACAGTTACAATTTTTTTCTTGTGATAAGACATTTTAAGATTTAATCTTAGCAATTTTCAAATATATAAATATACTATTGCTAAGCAGTCAGCATGCTATACATTACATATCCAGGATTTATCATATCAATGGAAGTATACATTTTGAAGTTTGTTGTCTTTTTATTTGGAAAAACAGAAAAATTTTAAAAGAATCTTTTATCACCCCATCACTTCTTACATCCACTTAGTAGTATCTTAATATATAATATCACCATATATTTGTATGCATTAGTTTTTATGTGAAAAATTTGAGTAATTATACTCTGTATACAATTTTGTTTTCTACTTTTAAAAAACACTATATCATCACTCATTCATCTCTAGAGTTATTTTAATGACAATACTATTACATATGTAAAAAATATTGTATCATTTATGCGCTATTTTTATACCCCCCCACATACACACACTCCAATGTAACGTTTTCATCTGTTATTAGAATTTTGTAATGGCCACCTCTGTGCAAAAACAAGTATATATAGAATGTTAAAAATACAATGTACCGAAGATTGTTAAGAATACATGGCTATGACAACACATAGTTATAATTTTCATTTCACCGATTTGTAGCAAAACTATTTTTTTCTTTATTGAGATTATTTTGGTGTATACCATTACATATGATTTCAGATAATAGATTCACACATTCTCAGATGTATGATATCACACTATACCTACCATTATAGCAACCAGAGACCCTTACCCTAGGCCATCGGAACCCCTGGCCACTTTTATAGCCTCAATAACTCAATCATATTTTTATGGTTTATTTTGGTTTAGTTTTGTCAGTTCCTTTGTAATTTTTTTCATCTATATGCCAATGAGTGAAATCATCTGCTATTTGTCCTTCTTCTTGTGATGTATTTCACTTGGCATAATCCCCTCTAGTTCCATCCATGTTGTCCCAAATGGCATTTTTAAAGGTGAGTAGTATTCTGTTGTGTATATAGCACATCTCTTAATCAACGCCTCTGTTGGGGATTTAGGTTTTTCTATGGCTTGACTATTGTAAATAGGATTACAAGGAACATAAGGAGTACATATCCCTTCAAGTTTGTGATTTTGTATTTTCACTTATTTATGTTTAGAATTGCTGTATCATATGGTATTTCTATTTTTAATATTTTGAGAAACTCCTCCCCTATACTGTCTTCCATAGGAACTGTACCAGTCTACATTCCCATAGATAGTATATGAACGTTCCTTTTTTCTATATCCTTGCAAATCTTGTTTCTGGGTTTGTTTTGTTTTGTTTTGTTTTGATATGGGTTATTCTCACTGGAGTGAGGTGGTATCTCATTGTGGTTTTGATTTACATTTCCTTAATGATAAGTGATGTTGAATTTTTTTCATGTACCTATTAGCTATCTATATGATTTTATTGGAGAAATGTCTAGCTCTTCTGCCTGGTTTTTGACTGGGTTCTTTGTTTTCTTTTTGTTGAGTTGTGTGAGTTGTTTGTAGGTCTTGGATATTAACCCCTTACCAGACGTATAATGTGCAAATATTTCCTCACATTAAGAGGTGTTGTTTTGTTTTACTGACAGTTTGCCTGTGCTGAAGCTTTTTTGTTTGATATAGTCCTATTTGCTTATTTTTGTGTTTTTTTTTCTTACTTATGGAGTTAAGTTCCCAAAGTCATTCCTGAAGCCAATGTTGTTGATGGTTTGCCTATGTTTTCTTCTATGTATTTTATGGTTTGAGGTCCTAATATTCAAGTCTTTAATCCATTTTGAGTTAACTTTTGAATATGGGGTGAGAGAGTAGTCTAGTTTCACTCTATGGCATATGGTTGTCTAGTTTACCCAGCACCATTTGTTGAAAAGACTTTCCTTTCTCCACTGTATATTCTTGACCCCTTTGTTCTAGATTAACTATGTATATAACAGTGGGTTTATTGCTGGGCTCTCAATTCTATTCCATTGGTCTCTGTCTATTTTTATTCCAACACCATACTGTTTTGAATACTATAGTCTTGTAGTATATTCTGAATCTAGGCATGTGATAGCTCCATTCTTCATTTTGTCATTTGCTTTGGCTATTTGGGGTTTACTATGGCTCCATATGAATTTCAATAATGTTTGCTCTATTTCTTTAAAGAATTCCATTGAAATTTGATAGGGGTGTCATTGAACTTACATATTACTTTGACTTGCTATTCCAAGTACCAGTCTGGGAGACTGTGCACTGCAGCTGCCTCTGCCAGGGGCCTGTCATATCTGCTCCCTTGGTAGGGACTGCTCCACTGCTTGCCAGGGCCTAATGAATCTGGGTTACTTCTAGGACCCTCCCCAGGGCCTACTGAAGTCGGTGGCAGCCTACTGCAGTGAGGCTGCTTCCCTGTCCTGTATCAGAACTCTCTGTGGTCTGTCCTTACCATTGTAAGGTAAATGAAAGAGGCATCAGGATTTTCCACCCTAACACCATTAGAGTGAATGATGGATACCTGCAGTCTTGCTTGTGTGCCTCATGGCGACACCTGGAGTGTGGTGTACACGTGCATGAGTGGGTGCACCTGGGCCTGGAGGCCGAGGATATAAGGGCGACGTCATAGACACAGCAGAGACTAGTGATAGTAGCAGCAGGGAGAAACAGCAGCAGCAGTGGGGGACCATTTGGGGTGCAGCAGACAGACCCCAAGAGGATGCCAGAGAGCCCAAAAAGTGAAGATTTGCCCAGGGGCTAGGAGGCCTGCTAGCCTCTTGGCCCCCCGGACTACCTTGCCTGTCCTGTACCTGGTTGCCTCACCACAAAAAGATCATTAAAAGCCTAAAAAGCCACCGAGGGCTTCAGGACTCCCCTAACCCATCTGTCTGAATCATAGGGAACCTTGCTGGCACTATACCATAGCGAAGGCTGCTTCCTACACCCTCCTGAAGCTCCGTGAGACCTGCAAATGTCTACTTGGTAGGTCTGCTTCCAGGACCCTGCCTGGAACTTCCTGAGATCTGGGGGGAGGGATCTCTTTGGCAGGGGAAGGGTAAATGAAGATTGCTCAGGCTTTTATGCCATTGGCCTCTGAGGCTATCACCTGCGGCCTTGAGTGCAGGAGGCACTTGGGAGCGTGCACTTGGGGTACGCATGCCTGATGGTGGACACCTGGAGTGTGGTGTGAGCATGCGTAAGTGGGCACACCTGAGCTGAGAGACTGAGCAGATAAGGGGGCAGCAGAGAGCAGTGGAGAGACCATGAGAGAATGTCAGAGGGAGCCCATAGAGTAAAGATTTGCTGGGGGCTAGAAGGCCTGCTAGCCTCTCTGCCTGGTCGCTGCACTACAAGTGGCATAGAGAGATCATTAAAAGCCTGAAAAAGCCACCAAGAGCTCCAGGACTCTCCTTAATGCCTCTGCCTGGATCATAGAGAACCTGCCCTGTGCCTTGCTGGCGCTACAGCAGGTATGCTTCCGAGTCCCGTCCTGGGCCTCACATAGGTCTGTGGGGAACGACTACTGGTCAAGTTGCTTCCAGGACCTGGTGCTGGGCTCTCTGAGGTAGGTGCCGGGGTCTGTGGAGACCTACTGTGGTGGGTCTGTTTCCAGCTCTCATCCTGGGGCTTGGTGAGGTGTGCTGAGAGTTACCAGGTTGGATGGAAGGGCCTTGCCAGTATAATCTGCTGCTTGCAGGGCCCACTGGGCTCACCTCATCTGCCCGGCCAGGCTATCTGTTGGCTCCCTGGGGTCCCACGCCTCTGGATATTACTCCTAGTGTGTGTTCTAGTTGTGTTTTTCCTTCAGGAGTGACTGGCTTTTTTCACTGCAGTCTAGCTGTGTGTATGCAGAGCAGGTGAGCTCAGCACCCTGCCCCACCCCCGGAATGTTATTTCCCCTCACATTTGGTTCACTATTTGTATTTCTTCTCTTATAGATATGGTCTTTTTGAACTCTTTCCCACAAATCTATCAGTGCATTCATGCTTTTCTTACAGATCTGTGAGAGCTTTTACTATTTAATATTATGCTTTTCTATTTGTTTTACTTGTAAACTCATACAAAATTTTACAGTTTCACTGTCATCACATCTGTGTGTTCTCCTTTATTGACTTCACTTGCTTTTAACTTGGAAAATTATTTTTCATACATAAAATAGACAAATTCAATTCCATTTTCTTCTAGCATTCCTATTTATACTGCTTAACTCTTTAGTTATCTGGAATTAGTGTTCATAATGATGTATCAGTCTAAACTATTTACTCAATAGCTTGGCAGTGATTTCACTCACCTGTTGAACACTTACATTATGTGGTGTAGATGTAATGTTTGCATCTGAGGGTCGGTCTATTTTACTGAGCTATGTGTTTAAGACTTATAGCTGTTAAGCTGCTTATATGATTGTAATGTTATACTCATTCTCCACAGGTAACATTTTTTCATTATTATGCTTCTTGGATTATACTACACAAACATCATTGAACATATTTATTTTTCAGTATATTTTTTCACAGTTACCTAGATGGAAAATTTTTACATTTCTCCCTAAAACTGAATACCACATTTTGACAAAATTATGGATTTAATAAGCCGTTAGTTAATAAAAAATAATAAAAATAATGTCTTGTCAAAATTGTAGAATATCATAATCATATCAGTATTATAAAATATATAATGACCATTTTGAGACGTACACTAAGTAAAAGCAAAGAGTTTGCTAACTGCTTAGTGATTAGAAAATGATGATTTAAACAATATATACAAACATGGTATTTCTGATACATACATATTTTACTGTGTTTTACTGTTAGGGAAATTAGTTGTGTTTGGGGTTGGTGTGCCAACCATATATTTTATTTAAAATAATTGGAAGTAGTCTTTCAGTACTTTGGGGGCAGTAAATTTGATTATCAAGAAAAACTATTTAAGTGGGAGGTACCTGTTCTTTATCATCTTGTAGGGCCAGAAGTGCCGTCAGTTAATATTATTTTCTATATTTCTTTTCTAACTTTTGAAAACTGAACCAGTGAAAGTGAGTTGTCTACATGATGCCCCCAAGCCTCTAGGTACTTTGAGATATAGTTCCAATAAACAAAGACATTTCCTACATCACCACTATACTACCATCAAAATTGGGAAACACTGATCCACTGCTATCATTTAATTCATACATTCCACCCAATTTTGTCCATTGCCCAAAAAATAATCCTTCTAGTGCAAGGATCTAGTCCAGAATTATGTGTTGCATTTTGTTATGTCTCTTTAGTCTCCTTCAAACCAATACAGTTTGTCAATGTTTCCTCATCTTTCATGACCTTGACACTTTCATGACCTTGACATGTCCATGTATTGGAGTTTACCCAGTACATGGTTTAGTTTCTTATTATTGGACTAAGGTTTTGAATTTGGGGTAGGAACGTCACAGTGTTGCCTGTTCTCATTGTATCCTGCCACAGACAAATACTGAAACTTAGTTTATAAGTTCCCTCTTCAAATTTATTTTTTAAGAAAAAGTAAGCAAGTTACCTAAAACTGGACAGAACAACCAATACTTCTGCACTTTGTTACTGGTTGACATTAAATCAGACCGAAGGTGGTAGTGCCAGTTAGTTATTGTTATTTATAAACTACTTCTAAACTTAAAACTTAAAAACAGCAACCATTTATTAATTCATGTTCTTCGAGTTGCCAATTTGGGCTGGATTTTACTGGGCCAGTTCATCTGTTTTGGGCCTATCTGATCTCTGCTGGGCTTGCTAATAAATCTATGGCCCCAGCTAGGAAGGTAGGGGAAGTGGTCATCCGGCGTGTGTTGTCAGGGGCGGGGTGTGGGGCCTTCAGCTGAAATGACTCATTTCTTCAGATTCCAAAATTCCAAGAGAAGGAACAAAAGCACACAAAGCTCTTAAGGCCCAGATTCAAAAATGAGATATTATTACTTCTGTTGCATCTATTGGCCCAAAATGATAAGATCAAATTTTGTATAACTGACAATTTCTACAAATGGGAAGAACAAGTGCTGTTGATTAAATAGTGATTCTAAGTGGAAGTTGTTCTATTTACTATGGGTATGTAATAAACTACCCTAAACTTAGTGACTTAAAACAACTAATTTATTTTGCTCATGATTTATGCACCACTAATTCTACAGCTGTTTTTGATTCATGAGGCATCAGTTATGGTAGCTAGAATTGAATGACTACCTCTAAGATAGTTCACCCATCATTTATGGCATATCATTTCCCTCTGGCCTCTCTCTCCGCGTGTGCTATCTCTTTATCCAGGTCTTCTCTATATAGTTGGGATTCTCACAACATGATGGTATCAAGATATTCACACTTCTCAAGTGGTGGCTTACTTCTGAGAAATAGGAGGTAAAATTTCTCAATCTCCTAATGTCTGGCTTTAGAAACTGGTGCAACTTCACTTTGGCCATATCCAATGGAGCAAAACAGTCACAGAATCTAACCAAACTTAATAAAAGGGACAGAATACCCATTTATCAATGGGAGGAGTGTCGGAGAATTTGTGACCATCTTTAACCTGCCACAGATGTGGTCACAAATGATTTATAGCCTTTTCCCATGCAAAATGTGGTGACCCCCTTCCACAGTCCCTGAAAGTCTCACCCCATTATGTCATGAGCTTAAGTTTCAGGGGCAAGGGCATATAAGCCTTCTTAGGTTTGGTCCCTCAGGTATATATCATTTTAAGATGAAGTCTTATGAGTAAAAATATGTTACCCTCACACACACACACACACACACACACACACACACACACACACACACACAATGCTGAGGCAATAGGTGGGAAAACAAGAGGCACAGCTCAGTCGTGTCCCATAAAATACTGACATCCAACTAGCCATAGGTTGCCAGTTCTTGATGAAGCATTTGTCCTGCCCCCTCTGTATTCTCTGGGTCCTTGGTACTCACCTTTGGGGTCTTGGTTCTATTCTGTAAGTCATTCTTCATTTTCTTTTTTTTTTTTTTTTAAAGATTTGTTTTATTTATGTATACAAGCTGGGGTACAGGCCAGAGGCGTGGGGCGGCGAGAGGGTTCACCAGAGACAGAGTGGGGAGCAGAACAGGAAGATCAGAAATACACTGCTGAGGGGAGCAGCGGGTGAGGCAGGAGAGGTCTGCCGCACCATGTGGGACTCTCCCCGGCTGGGCGTCACACCTGCACCGCGCGCTGCCGACAGCTCCACAGTGCAGCGCTCAACCGCTGCGCCACCAGGGAGGCCCCATTCTTCATTTTCTATTAAAAAAATAGCCTGTGTTTTCTATTGAGAAAGTTTCTCAGACTGAATCCTTCCTAAATTAGGCTAGGGATCTAAAGGCTTCTTTTAAATTTTTTCTATTTTTTTATTGAGGTGACATTGATTGAGAAGTATAAATTCCTTCCTCTTCAGATGTGTGTTACTGTACTACACCCACAACCAGAGCACCCACACTTCTCCACCGTAGTCCATTGGTCCCCTCCACACCTTGGTCCCCACCCTTTCTCTTCCCCCTTTGGTAGCCTCAATTCTACTGTCAGATTTCTATGGTTTGTTTTGGTTTAGTTTTTTTTTTAAGATTTATTTATTTATGCATTCAAGAGCTGGGGTGTAGTCCAGAGGTGGGTGGGTGGGACAGTGAGAGGATTCACAAGAGACAGAGTAGGGAGCATAACAGGCAGATTGATTGAAATATGCTGCTGAGGGGAGCAGCAGGCAAGACAGGAGAGGAGAGGTCTGCTGCCCCATGTGGGAAGGAAGCTCCCTGGCCTGGGATAGACCTCACGCTGCAGTGGCTGCAGATAGCTTCACAGTGCTGAGACTTAACCCCTAGCGCCACCAGAGAGACCCTGGTTTAGTTTTTGTCTCTACCTTTGTTTTGTTTTTTTCTTTATATTCCTGTGTGGGTGAAATCATCTGGTGTCTGTCTTTCTTTTTCTGACTTATTTCACTCAGCATAAGCCCCTCCAGTTCCATCCATGTTGTCACAAATGGCAAGAGATCGTCTTTCTTTTTTAATAGCTGGTTAGTATTCTACTGTGTAGATATAACACATACTTAATCCATGTGGACTGATCTATTCCCTCTGAGAGACAGATGGAGATTTCTCAAAATCTTAAAAAATAGATCTACTCTATGATCCAGCAGTTCCACTCCTAGATATGTATGTACTCAAAAAATGCAAAGGTGCTAATTCAAAAGGATACATGCACTCCTATTTTTATTGCAGCACTGTTTACAATAGTTAAACTGTAAGTGCCTAATGACAGATGAGTAGATTAATGCCTTTTTTCAATTTGATACTAACTTTGACCTTTTCAGTCCAAGGTGGTATAATTTCTTTTAAAAACATTGGGGTTTTTGGGCCTCCCTGGGGGTGCAGCAGTTAAGTGCTGCTCTGTGGAGCTGTGGCAGCAGTGATGCGAGTTCCACTCCCAGCAGGGAAGATTCCCACATGGCGCTGCGGACCTCTCCTACCTCACCTGCTGCTCCCCTCAGCAGTGTATTTCCATCGATCTTCCTGTTCTGCTCCCCACTCTGTTTCTGGTGAACCCTTTTGCCGCCCCACGCCTCTGGCCTGTACCCCAGCTTGTATACAAAAATAAGTAAATCTTTAAATTTTTTTTTTAATTCTGGGATTTTGGTGTATTAAACTAATCCATTCAGTTGGGTGAAAGTCACACCCATAAATCTTTTGAGATAGGTTCTTCCCTGCCTGTGGCCCTTTGCAAAACTACTTAAGGATGGGGCAATCTCCTTGAGACTTTTATAAGCTCTAGTGTTTAACATCCAAGCCACACTCTTGAAAACTTTGTCTAGCTGATAGAATAGAGTTCATGGGGTGTTAACTTAAATTTTTCCAAGATCTTATAAAAGGGATTTATGCTTGCTACTTTTGAGTTTATCTTTACCTTGAGTCTTTGTTTTAGAACTCCAGTTTTGACCTTTACTTAGATGCTATTTCTTGCTTTAAAAATGTTTTCTTCACCATAGCCCATTATGCTCTCCCTTCTATTCTCTAATATTGCGACAGGAATGAGGGTACCATCAAATTCAATATTCCACTTGTTAATTTTAAAGACATGATGAAGCATCTATTTTTCTACTCTATTTTGGGATTTCCAAAGATGTCTACATGGATCATTGTAAATGGCAAAAGTCTACTACAATGATATCTATTTCACAGAGTTGCTAAAATAATAAGTGAGGTAATGGATATGAAATTGACTTAAAGCACTGGTATGTTTCGCTAAAATGTGGGTTCTTGAGGATAAGGACCGTAGTATGTTTGCCTTTGTGTCATAGTACATAGCACAGTGTCAGGCACATATTAATTTAAATTTCTCTATTGTGATGGAAACACATTTGATTTAAATGAGCATAAACAAAAATGGGAATTTGTTGCTTCACTATACCTGAGAAAGTGTAATAAAACTGGGAAAAGTCATACTGAAAGAGTAATTAGAAGTATTCTTCAAGTCTACCAGAAACTGTATCTTTCATTCCTTTTCTCTTTGTAAATTGGTTATAGCCATCTTACAAGTCTTATATTTTACAACTTAAAACTTTCTTTTACCAAACACAGCCATCTGGGATTTTCTCAATTTTGAATCAGTTGACAATCTCTGTAATAAACAGATTTGAAGAGTTTATGGGTTTGTATATCCACTCATAAAGCAATCCACAAGGCCCAGGGTTCATGTAAAAGTATAGTAGGGTCCCCAGATAATCACAAGGATGTAGGGACAATATAAGTTACAAGAGGAGAAGGTGTGTAGGTGCTTGCCTGGGCAGATAGTACCACACATTTCTCATAATCTTGGCATAGGATAAGAAGTTTCTTAACAGGTATCTGTTATTTCATAGGACAGTCCACAAATATACTCTAGGTGTCATAGCTGTATTGAGGGCCATTAAGGCCTTAGCTATGGTTGACAGTCACACAAGACATTATCACAATTACCTCACAACTAGCTCCCTCTACCACAGGAACCACTGTCTCAGCTTCTGATGTCTCTGTCTCACAGAGACTAGGAAGTTAGCAAACTATGGTAAAAGATCAAGCATTTGAAATTCTTTGCTGACATGCTGGCAAGGAAAAACTGTCTAGTTAATATTCAGGTGGTAAATAAGAAGTTCTGGAAGTTATAACCCAACATTGGCATAGAAATACTACTTCCATTCAGGTAAGGACTGTGTACTACAGTCAGATTCTGTTATCTATGCAACAAACTGCTCACCTGCCATTTATTCAAGAAACATTTATGAAAATTCCACTCATCCTGTTGCCTGGGAAGTGTCCCTTCATCAATTATCTGTGGTCACTGGCTCTGTCTTCAAGAAGCACCTATTCAAGGAACATATATTGAAGAACTACCCAACCCCTAAGAACAAGCTATACATAGTTAAGTAATTTTAGTGCAAAGTGATAATGTTTAATGTAGATACACAAGGTCTTGGAATGGGTCAAATAGAAATATTCAATCATCCTGAGAGTCAATGCAGACTTCTTTGAAATGGCATGTGAATAAAATCTTAAATAGTTAGTAGAATTTAGCTACTAACATTTTGTCATTCAACCTCTTTCCGTAAAACGCCGAGTGTTTTCTGTAGAATATTCTGTGTTTTTAAAAAGTCAGAGATTTACCAAATATTTTGCCACTATATAGAAAGAATTACAATCTTTCCAGTTGCTAGAAGTTGCTTAACTTTCTTTGCTACCTGTTACTTGGACCCGGAGCTAACCTCACCTATCCCAGCATGTCACACTTTATACCAATTTTTACATCCATCAGAATAGGCTGTCATGCTACAGCAATAGACAACACTCAAGTTTCAGTGTCCAAAAACAACAAAGCTTAACTTCTTACTCTCGCATATTGATTGTAAGTCATCAGTGATCTTGGCTCTACGTCACCTTCCCTAGTCAGAAGAGACCTTATCCCTGTGATTCCATGATGACTGAGGTCTGTACTCTCTAGCATGGTATCACTGCCATATCTAACTTGAAGTGTAGCTAGTCTAAATTGAGATTAAGTATAAATTACACACCAGATCACAAAGATTTAATATAAAAAAAAGGAAAATATGCCATGGTTAATTTTCACATTGATTACCTGTGGAAATTATATTTCTCACATACTGGATTAAATTGAGTATATTTTATCCTTTTTTTTTTTGCCTTTTTAATTGTGATCACTAAAAAAATTAAACTTACATGTATGGCTTGCTTTCTGTCTCTACTGGATGACACTAGCCTTTGCAGATGAAAGGAAAATGCCAAAGTGCACAACAGTACTAGATTTCCACCTGGAAACAATATATACAATTTCTGCTTATGTTTCTGTGGTTTAAACAAGTCACATGGCCATGCATAATTTTCTAAGGGAAAAGGAACTGTAACTAAACCATATGTACTCAGGATGCCCAGAACAATTTATTCTACAGCATTAATGAGAACCACACATCCTTAAACACCTAAGGGAGAGACTTAATATTAAATATTAGCAAAGACTGGTAGCCCTTCAGCTGATCATTCCATTTCTGACCTTATTCTGTGCATACAGGTTTCCCCAAAAGATCTGAATGTTGCAATATCATAAAGCAGACATTCTTAGGACAGGTAGAAGAAGCACCTTTACAAATTAACTACAACCCTGCTTAGGAGAGTGATACACATCCAAGAAGAAGCTACAGGAGCAGTCAGAGAAAAAGTAGTTATTGGTGAGCCAAAATGTCACAAAATACATAACCGAGGATATGCTACCACAATGTCCAGATATTTAAAGCTGCCCTGAAACAAAGCAGCCTCTGTGTGTGCATTACATGTCAGCAAAGAAACTGTGGGGGTGGTGGCTTAGCATCAAGATAGGCAGGAAGCTGGGGCTGAGAGCAAAGAACATGCAGAAGTTGTGGATCTGGGTTACATGGCAGTCTGCAACCTGATAAGAAGTCAGGGACCCAGAGGCATTTACTAATCAAGCATCAGGGAAAAGTTGTGAGTCAGACCACCGTTCTGAATAGCACAGCAAAGACTGACCAGGGAAGAGTGGAGTGAGAACCCGCTAGGGAGATAAGAAACAAGTGGCTTTAAGTATTGCAGAGAAAGACCAGAAAAGAGGCCTGATACTGCACCGGAAGGAAAGGGGCAGGGCGAACAAAAGCAGAGGTGGAAAACACCAAAAGGAAACCTCAATATTGCGGGTAATCGGCAGCCACAACGAGGACACTTCCTGTTTGCTTCTTTCTGGTACAGGCATTAGTTCCTAGCTTAACCTGGGAGCTGTTGGTGGGAGAAAGTAAGATAGGGAATCTCCCAGGAATAGGGTGTATTCACAGATAAGAAAATATTCTGTGCATTTCATATGAAAAGAGCTGATAATACACAATGGCATCTTTCAAATTCACACAGAACACTAGACTCTAGCAATGTCTTTACAGGTGCTTATAGCTTCATGACCCACTTTCAATGGAGTCTAGGCTCATGCAGGAGTGGTCTTGGCTGGCCCAGAGCACGTCACATTAGCTTGCCAGCCTTCTATGAGATCTGTGCTACACACTGAAAAACTGACCGCCATGCCAAAGCAGGGCATTCTGGCAGCATGATCCATAACAAAGTTAACTGCAAATTATCCCCCAAGACTTGGCCATTGGAGTAATCTATTTTGTGAGACCTTACCCTGTAGTTTTCTTGGTTGGCTTAGTTGCTTGGGTACTAATGATAGAGTTGTTTGGGTTCCTTCCTCCCTCCCTCCCACCCTACCTTCTTTCCTACCTTCTTTCCTACCTTCTTCCCTTCCTCCCTTCCTTCTCCTTTAGCATGAAGATCATTTGTTCATCTTGGGAGTTAAGGGAGGAAACTCATCTAAAAGGAGTAGAAAATAGGTATCAGACCGGGCTTAAAAACTGGGGTTTCTAAGAGAATGACCATCAGGATGTTTAATGAAAGGAAAGAGGGTAACTATTTTTTTTTTTCTTATGAAACTTAAGAAAGGAAGGACTAGGACATTTGAAGACTTCAGGAGAGGGACAAAACAAAGGGCCCTCTGTCCTCCTATTTTGTTACTACCCACTCTCCCAAGAACCTTAACCATTCCCACAGCTTTGTATGCCACCCAGCCTTAACTTGAGGACCCGCCTCAAGATCACACCCAACCCCCTCCAGGTTCCAGGTACATATTCCAGTTTCTTGCAGGATTTTCCCAATAGTCTGTTTCACAAACAGCTGAAACAATACCAAATTTGAACAGATTCCCATTCACTCTCATAAATGCATTCTCCCCTCAGATTTCCCTGACTTAGTTAATGACCCCATCAATGGACCAATCAGTCTCTCAAGTGAGAAATCTAACAGTTATATATACTTCCACTTTTTATCACCTCTTACATGGATTCATGGATTCCAATAGGAAGTGATGTTAATTCAACCACCAGTGGATGGAGAAACTTTCCGTTCCTCCCCAAGGCTGTTGTACTCAAGAGCAGTTGCCTAGTAGTTCCCCTGCTTTGTCTTCTGGCTCCTACAATCTATTCTCCATGTACTTTGAAGCAAGAGTGACCTTGGAATTTCAAATTATTCTACCACCTCAGTGGCTTCATTTTTCACATAGAATTACACCCTGAAGCTCTCTAAGTTCTTCTGTCCAGCCACCGACCAGATCTCAAATCTCATCTTGTACCTTTTCCTCCTTTGCTCTCTACCTGTCAGCTACATTGATTTTTCTTTCTGCTCATTTAACATCCCTAACCAGGGGATTTACATATGTGCTTTCTGATTATAACACTCCCCCCAACTGCTTATATGATCATTGCCTTCTCAGTCCTTTTGTCCGACTTCTTGTCACCTCCTAAGAAAGGGCTTCTTTGAATGGTCACCTCCCCTATTCAGTCTCTGCTTCTTGTTCATTTCATTAAAAGCAAATCACAGTTTATCATAATGTTTTAATTTAACTTTTTGTTATTTGAACCAGTAGCACCTTGCCTGTGCCTTGTATATTGAAGACAACTTTGCTGTTATTGTTTCGTGTATTTTACACCTACAGTCCACCAGCAGAGTTGTCTCAAGAGTCAACCAGTTGCCAGAGTGTGCTTTTCTGCTAGACTAGGGGTATGGCTGCTCTGAAGATCACCAAACAAAGTTTCAAAATTGTGCTGTGCTAAAGCAGTTAGCATGTCAGAAAAAAATAGCCTCATTGCATTTGGTACTTCAAGACCTCACCCATCAGCCTTTCTCTCATCAAGTAAGCAGGAGAAATCCCCTAGGACATGTACTTTAGACCTTGCCCAATACACGTCCTATCACTGCACAAGCATACTTGTCTGAGAACACAGCAGGATACATATAAACTCTAGAGATTTACTGGAAGCCTGGCAAGGTAGGGGAAGAGCTCCTAAGTAGTCCATTGTGCTGCTTGTGAACACACTGGTCCCCTCTGAGCTTGAGTAGAGTAAATAGCTTTATCTCACAGTAATTAGACTTCACCACTGTTGAGGCCATTAGGTTGGGACAGAATTGATAAGACGTGCCCTTTTAGGGGAGCAATTTAAGGGCAGAAAAAGGGTCCAAAGCATCAGAGGAGGCTAAAGAAACTTGATCCAGGGCAGTGTGAGAGTGTACACCAAAGTGTGGCAATAACACCATATTAGGAGGAAAGGCACGATCAGTCAAGACTTAGGCACCACAGGAACATGAGTCAAGTAGAAATGACAAATGGGAGCCAGACTCAGAAGGCACAGGGTGGTCAGGCTGGAAATCTCCCCCCAGGATTGTCTCCATAGCCCATTGCAGGAGGCATGCCATAGTCTCGCCAGTCCAGTAGGGTGCCAGCAACTCCACCTGCTCTGCTCTACTAAGAACTGTGTGCGTGGATGGCCATAAAATTTTCCAGAAATTTTAAGAATTTAAGAAACTGCTTCAGAATTCTGGTATGACACTCAGACAGAAACACAAGAAAGGAAGGAAAAGGAGAAGCAAGATGTGACAAGACAGACAGCTCTGTGGAGAGGCCACATGAGTACCAGGTGTGGTGTGTCTGTCTCTGTATCAGTAACCCAATCCTCGTCTCCACTGAGTGACTCATTTAAGTTCATCCCACCACACTGTAATGGAAAGGTATAGAGATCAGACGGTTCTAGGGAATTCGCTGTGGTTTTACATTGTATACCCCAGGTTTTCATGTTAATGTCCAGAAAACTGGGATTTATGAAGAGAATCATAGAAGTTTAGTTGCAGGGACAGAAAGGCAAGTTTTATTCACACAGAAAACTGAAATGTTTGAGGGTAAAAAAACATCAGGCATGAGTGAATTCAGAAACTCAACCCTCCCCACCAAATGTTAGGCTTTTCTCTCTCTCAGATCTGACTTCATTCTCAAACTAACTCCATATCCAGACTTACTTTCTTCCTCTTTCTAGAGGAGAAAGCTTTTATTTCTGAGTAGTTCTAACAAATACCTCAGGATTGCCTCTATTTGAACTGACTTAGACATACATGTATCTGAAAACCAATTACTATGACGAGGGATATGGACTGCACTAGCTGGCCAAGACCTATACAGCGTACGAGGAATCTAGCTCTGTCTGAACTATAATGAACTAAGAGTAAGAGGAGATAATTTCAAAAAGAAAGAGAAAAATATTGCTAAGTAGTAAGAAGGGAGACTGGAGACTAAAAAAGGACACAAAATAGCAAGGGGCTTGTGATAAACCAAGATGGGTGTGGGTGCATCAAGCCAAAGTAGAAATATAGAGCTGTGATACCTAACTGAGTGAACTTGGAATGTGAATTAAATGAAAGGCGCATGAGAGGACCCCATGGCACAATAAGTAAAAGGTCGATGACTGGGATTATTGAGGGCACATATCTATGAACAAGGCTTAGCCCAGGTTCCCTAGAAAACAGTCTAAGGCAACAATTGCTAATGCTTCTTGGTGTGGGGTGGTGGTGGTGGGGGAGGTGCAATTCCAGGCAGCAAAAGTGAGGGAGAAAGGAAGTGAGACTAGAAGTGAACACAGGCAGTGTCACACCTTGGTGAAGATACACAAGGGGATCCCATCTATAAAGAGGTCATTTCTTCATTCTGTACCGGAACACCATAACAAAGAACAGTTCATTGTAGGGAGGATAGAGAAGACATTTATCTTCCATCCCTGGTGGCACAAAGGATTAAGTCTCAGCACTATGACGCTCTTAGCAGCCACTGCAGCAGGAGTTTGATCCCCAGCCAGGGAGCTAACCCACACATGCAGCAGACCTCTCCTTTCTCGCCAGCTGCACCCTCAGCAGTGTACTTCAGTAGATCTGCCTGTTGTGCTCCCCACTCTGTCTCTGGTGAATCCTCTCACCACCCCACACCTGTGGCCTACACTCCAGTTCTTGTATGCATAAATAAATAAATCTTTAAAAAAAAAAAAAAGATGGGCCTCCCGGGTGGTGCAGCGGTTATGCGCTGCGCTGTGGAGCTGTCAGCAGCAGCAACATGAGTTCAACACACGGCCAGGGAGATTCCCACATGGTGCGGCAGACCTCTCCTGCCTCGCCCACTGCTCCCCTCAGCAGTGTATTTCCATCCATCTGCCTGTTCTGCTCCCCGTTCTGTCTCTGGTGAACCCTCTCGCCACCCCATGCCTCTGGTCTGTACCCCAGCTTGTATGCATAAATAAATAAATCTTTACCAAAAAAAAGCACTTTAAAATATATATATATATTTCCCCACAGGAACTCCCCCAAATTTCTGCGATTGTGCTTGTCCCCTTCAGCATGTGAAGCCAGATTTATCTAAGTTATGTAAAAGTGGGTTTCATCCAAGTGCAAGTGAGGAAGTAGTGGGATGCTCCAAAGACTCTGCACATTGAGCTCAGACAGCAGAACTGTGTAGAAGTGAGTGGAATTCAGACAGGGAACTAATTGCTGCAGAAACACTGAGGAGACACTAGCAGTCAGAGCCGGGAGGTGGGTGGGGCCATGAGAATGTAAAGTAGCTCACAGAATATACTCAGTATGTGGTTCATGCTTTTAATTAGGATGTTTTTCAAACTACTAGCCTAGTGGTTGATACACTGTAGGACTTAGATAAATGTGGGCAAATGGATAAACAGGTATGTGCAAGACATCATTTTAGGTGATTGGAATGCAGTAGCAAGGATAGCATAGATTTCAGGCAGATATCAACAAGAAAGATCAAGAATCAGTGAGTTTATTTTGGGGGAAACTCAGCTGTGACTTTTTAAAGATGTAGTCCTGATTTGGGTCCCATGCTGTAATCCCTGAACCATTTTTATATAATGGAATTTTGGGAATTGCCTGAGGACCACTGTATTGTATTTAAATATTTTTCTAGTTTTTGTTTATTATGATGTTTTGACATTTTTTTTCCTAAGGAAAAACTGTACTTCCCCAATTATTCAATTCTTGGAAATAGTAAGCGTTTCAGCCAGGTTCATGCCCTTGACATGCAAACTAACCAATTTGGAATCAGACCTCATCTATCTGCCCACACATTTCGAAAGGCAGTATTCTGTTTTCATTATCCCAAGTCCAGATACCTAGCAACTAGACACCACCCCTGTAGCCCCAAGTCCATCAAAATTAATCAAACTAATTTATCCTAAGCTCCATGACTTTCACTGCCTTTCTTTAGAAACCCCAATAAGATTCTGGTCTAAACCTTCCTTCACTCCTGTCTTCTGCCAGCCCTAGTGTTTCCCTATGTGGTCCTATGTGATGTACCGTGGTCCCAGTCTCTAGAATCAGTGAGGATAATACACTTTATATTTTCCTGTCTCTTTCCCACGTGTCCTTTTATGGTCACACCTTATGGACAATTCTATAAAAAAATTCCAAACACCAAGTTACATGCAAGGTATTATATTATGAATGTATATGTTGTATCTATATCTGGATATATCTATACAGGTATATACATGTGACATCTGTATCTATGGATATAACCATATGTGATCCAAGAAAAGAAAATTCTATTTTTGCTTCTTTGGGAATGTCTCCCTCCATCCTACCAGCACCACCCCCAGAAGTTGGAGTCAGTAGAACAATGGTTCTTGTTCACTGTGAACATCCTCAGCAAAGAAACAAAGGAAACTAAAAAAAAAAAAAAAAAAGCCCACAAAACTGAACTCCTGTCATGTTCACAGGTTGCAGGAAGAGGGAACATGATATAATGACCTGATTGTACCCCCTCAACTATAAGGATGCTTTTAGGATGAGATATTCAAATAACCTCTGGTCCTTCCATCTTAAAGATAACTCAGACTGAATTAGCTCTATCAGATCAAGAGATTGCTTCCAAGTTATAAATGGTGTGTCTCCTTTACCAGTTAACTAAGTTTCTTGGAAACCAACTTCTTTTAGCTAACTGAAAATGTTAGAAATAAACTAGATGTCTTCTTTCCTTTGTTACGAGAAAATAACTACATACTCTTTCTGTGTCTGTCACTTACCTACACAAACCCAGGGAAGAAGTCCAAGACAAGGTCCATTCACTAAAAGAAATCTGATGTTGGTTTCTCAGACCCAAGTCTTCAGTTTGACTCTAAACCTCTTTAATAAATTTCCTTTCCTGAACCTTGAAATTGTCTTACAATGATTATTTCAGTTGACACACATTTATACGATATATTGATCTGATATTGCAGATGGCATATCACTCATAATTTTTCAGATATAATCATTAAAGTGTTTAATTATAACCACTCATTTCAATAACAATTATAACTAATACTCATATAGCACTTACATGTTTTGAGAGCTTTGCTGATATGACCTCATTTCATTCTCACCCCAATTCTGAAGTAGTACATGGCTCACCAAGAGATTGTGGGCTCAACCAAACACTCAGACAAACCATACGCTTTCGGCTCATTCAGACTCATATTGGAGGGAGTGCCGCTGCTCACCGGCAAGCAGCTTTGGCCATTTCTCTTCCATGAGTGTTCCTGAACAGTCCAACAGCTGAGGGCAGGAAATAACTACTTGGAGTAAGGGCATGGTCTGGATTAAAGCTTCGTTCTAAGAGCCAATACCCCCTATAAGATTTCCTTCCTTTTAATAAATAGAAGCACTTTTAGAGCACTTTTAGGTTTCAGAAAAATTGAAAAGAAAGTACAGTGAATTCCCATACACTCCTCCATACATACAGAGTTTACCCTATTAACATCTCGGATCAGTGTGGTACATTTGTTACACTTAATGAACCGATGCTGATACATTAATAAACAAAATCCATAGTTTATATTAGGATTCCCTCTTGGTATTTTACATTCTATGTGTTTTGACAAATGTATAATGTCACATATCTTCCATGATAGCATCATACAAAATGGTCCCACTGTGTTATAAATCCCATGTACTTCCCAGTTCATGTTCTTCCTCCCTCCCCCGAAGCCCTTGGTAATCACTGATCTTTTTCACTGTTTTGCCTTTGCCAGAATGTCATAGCTACAGGCATACAGTATGTAGCCTTTTCAGACTGGCTTCTTTCACTTGGTAATATGCTTTTAACATTCCTCCTTGACTGTTCCTAATTTGATTGCTTTTTAAAAAAAATTTATGAATAATGTCCCATGGTACAGATGTACCAGTTTATCCATTTACTTAGTCAAACACTTTTAAGTACAGGCAATTATGAATTAAGCTGCTATAAACATCTATGTAGAGATTTTGTATGGACTTAAGTTTAGAACTCACTTGGGTAAATAGAAAGGAACTTCCTTGAGGAATCATATTCTAATATCTCCTATAGGATTTTTATGGGCATAGTTACAAAGATCCTGCAAACATAAGGGTCACTATACCAAGGGAAGTCTGCCACATTCCATCCCCATTTTGTTTTCTAATTCTCCTGGTCCAGATGCAATTTACCACTCAACGTTCATTTTTATCATCTGCATGGTTAACATTTCTACTCTTTCCATGTTACCAGGAGAATAGAGCTGGATAGTAAACCAATGTTAAAAATCTCACAGATTTGCTCTTTTGGGAATGTCTCCCTCCATCCTACCAGCGCCACCTCCAGAAGTTGGAGTCAGTAGAACAATGGTTCTCTTTCACTGTGAACATCCTCAACTGCCATCATTGTTCATTTTTGTACAATATTTGCTTTCTCCTCTCACCCTTTGCTCAGAGATAGGTACTTTTATTTTCCCCATCTTTCAAATAAAGAAACTGAGGCACAGAGAGTCAAATAACTTATCCAAGATCACATAACTAGTAAAAAGAGCCAAGAACCTGACTCAAGTCTATGTTCATATTTTCTATATTAAACTGCCTAAAGCATGATAAGCTTTTCTTATAAATGGAGATAGTGTTTATGTAAATTAGTCATGGTTAATATCCTTGTAATATTAGATTATAAATCTGTGACCACTAAACTTGCTGCAATGCTGATTTTATCTAAGGGCTTCTCTATTTTTGTGCTTTGGGGATTTTTTTTTAAAGCCCCTAATTTCTAGGGGGTGGGGAAGTCCCAAGGTTTCTGGGAACTCTCACCAACTTTAAGCTTCCAGATCTCCTCTGACTCAGGCCCTGTACCAGAAATTTTATTTTTTTGCGCTATTTTATTTCCCACAAAACCCTGGTGTAGAACTTGGTTACTTGATTAATTTTCACAAGAAAATCCAGTCGCTTCAAGCTTGTTGTGATTTTGTAAAATTTCCTGACTCTGCAGGTCACAGAGAAGGGTCACCTTGCTCATTTCGTAGCAGTCCACCAAACACGGCATTGGCTCATGTGTATTGTTCGCCTTTTTCTATCCTCTCTCCCTCTGACCCTTACAATTTCAAATAAATTCCTCTTTTTGCCTCCCTCCCTTTTTCAGAAGACTTTAAACCATCTACACCTCTACTCTGCAGGGAAGCATTCATTGTTTCTATACAGGCTTTTCAAGTTTCTGTCCACAAGAAGGGTTCTACCAAGAGAACCTGTGTACCATTTTTGTTATATAATATTTTTTTCATCTCACTATACTGTGATAGTTAACTGATCAGCAGTCCTTCCAAACAGGTCTTCAGGAACATAATTGATAACAGAGATCTAGTGACCAAAATATCACCAGAAATGTGTGTCACTAAAGATAATGTACTTAATCTATTGCATTCTGGTTTTCTGTTTTTATTTTTTCTTTCAATATAGCCAGCCAAATGGTAGAGAAGTAGCAATTTCTTAGTTCTCATGTAGCTGGGATAATAGTTCTCTCATAAACCTTAAACTCTACAACCCAGGAATAATTTTACTTAGTTTTTCTACTCTGTGTCATCAAATGTCCATTAAGTTTTTACTTAAAGTGGATGTTATTTACAATGCCTGTCTTCATTAATGTTTAGTGAATCTGTGGTTTGCAAATTAACAACAGATTCAAACATTTCATCTCTTGTTCTTGAACTAGTAATTTCAGATTCGCCATCTGATGTAATTGACGTCACAGCTATCAGTTTCCTGCATGGTCTTCTATTCAGCAGGATTTAGTTCAATCCAATATAATAAATATTTTGAATGCCTGTTATTTTTCAAGCACCAAATAATGGGAGAGACACCAAGGTGAATATCATTCTGTCACTGACCTGGAGAAAGATAAGACATGAATCAATAACTGTGACATATGATAGACCATAAGTGCCATAAGAAAGAATGACTATGGGATTTTGTGTGTGTGTGTGTGTGTGTGTGTGTGTGTGTGTGTGTGTGTGTGTGTATGTTTTACATCATTGTTCATTTTTGTACAATATTTTCTTTCTCCTCTCAGGTGTAGTCCCTGTAAAATTCCCACCACCAGTTCATCTGTGCGCCATCACCATAGTCCCTTGTGCTCTTCCCTCCCCTGTTTTGATCCCTCTCTCTCCCCCCCACATGCAGAATGTCTCTAATTTATAGTTGCCTGTTAATTTTTAAAAAATTCATAATAATGATCTTTTTCCTGATCCTTTATTTATTACCCCTACATTCATCCTATAAGTGAAACCATCCAAAACTTTTCTTTTTCCTGATCCTTTATTATTTCCTCTACATTCATCCTATAAGTGAAACCATCCAATACTTTTCTTTTTCCTTTTGGCTAATTTCACTGAACATAATCCCTTCTAGCTCCATCCATGTTTCTGTGAATGTCATGAGTTTATCTTTTTTGATTGCTGAGTAATATTCCATTGTGTATATGTACCATATCTTCTTGATCCAGTCATCTATTTTTAGGAATTTGAGTTGTTTCCATATCTTACATATTGTAAATAGTGCTGCAGTAAACATACAGGTGTGTGTATCCTTTTGAATTAGTGTTTTTGTGTCCTTTGGGTATATTCCCAAAAGTGGTATTTTTGGGTCGCATGGTAGCTCCACTTTTATTAGTTTGAGAAAACGCCATACGGCTTTCCATAGTGGTTGGACCAGTTTGCATACCCACCAGCAGTGTAGGAGAGTTCCTTTTTCCCCACATCCTCCCCAACAATTGTTGTTTCCTGTTTTTTTAATATGTACCATTCTCACTGGTGTTAGTAGTATCTCATTGTGGTTTTGATTTGCATCTCCTTGATTACAAGTGATACTGAACATTTTTTCATATTCCTGTTGGCCATTTTCATTTCCTCTTTGGAGAAGTATCTTTTTAGCTCTTCTGCCCATTTTCTGACTGGATTGTTTACTTTGTTTTTGTTGAGTTGCATCAGCTCTTTGTAGATCTTTGTGAGCAGTCCCTTATCAGTTGTATTGTGTGCAAAAATTTTCTCCCAGTCAGTAGGGTGTCTCTTTGTTTTGGTTAATTTCTCTTTTGCCTACTGAAGCTTTTTAGTTTGATGTAATCCCAGCTGTTCATCTTTTCCCTCACTTTCTTTGCTTTGGGGGACATGTCCTTAAAGATGTTACTGAAATGTATGTCATGTAGTGTTTTGCCGATATTTTCTTCTATGTATTTTATGGATTCAGGCCTTACGTCCAATTCTTTTATCCATTTTGTGTTGTTTTTTGTGCATGGTGTGAGGTAGTAGTCTAGTTTCATTCTTTTGCATGTAGCAGTCCAGTTTTCCCAGCACCATTTATTGAACAAACTGTCCTTGTTCTATTGCATATTCTTTGCTCCTTTGACAAAGTTTAATTGTCCATAAATATGTGGGTTTATTTCTGCATTTTCTGTTTGATTCCATTGGTCTGTGTGTCTGTTTTTGGAGAAAGGATGACAATGGGATTTTAAGAGGGAAGTCTGATCACATCTAGTTGGGAAAATCTGGAGTTTGAATTGGACTAGGTCTTAGAAACCTAAGCAAAATTTTGAGATAAAGATGATGGACAGAGTTTTCAAGATGGGAGACTCACAGCAGAAGTGTCAGGAAATGAGAAATTAAGGGACAGAATCAGAGATTAGCGAAGTGCTCTTGTCTAGCAGGAACAAAGGACATTAAAAAAGCACTTAGGTGACAAGACTGGAAATGTAGGGCATATCTGAACACGTGGACAGTTGAAGCTGGAAAACCTTTCAGATTTGAAGTCATAAGTAGTTTTACCTTCTGGGTGGAGGTGACTGGAATTTACCATTGGGATCGAACTGCTAAATCAGTTTTTGTAAATATCATTTCATTGGGTCTTTTAGTTGTGTATCTATAAGGTCAAGTAAGAACTCACTTGTTTTCTTAAAGAAGGCCAAAATGCAATGAAGTAACCCAAATGCAAATGCTTTGAATAGTCTATTTAGTAATGTAAATTGAGTGTATCTTAAGCTTAATTATGCTCCTGCAAAGTTAAAATTTTTTCTTCAGTCTAGATTTAGAATTTCTTATGTCTGAAAATTGCTGGTTGTTCTTAAGAGATGTGTTGATGGATTCTTGCCCAAACATTTGTTTTCTGGATCTCAGGAATGAAAACCAGGCTGGGTTAGGGGTGTGAAGGCCTATTCTACTTTTCACCACATACTAGAGAAAAGACTATAACCGAGATACATAACTGGCATTAACCTGGTTCCTCTAAGACTTCGAGATACTTCAGTCTTTTTCCTTCCTATTTGGGGATCTCAGCAATGGCTGTCCTTCCAAAATTCAAGCTTGCTTCTGGTCTTTCCTAAGTCCATCTATTTAAAGCATTTAACCCTTGAGTAGGTGGCAACCTTGATTTATGCCATTCTGTTCTCTCTTGGGAACTACATAAATAAGTTAGGAAGCACATGCAGTTGAATGTCAAGTCAATTATTGACCAAAAACAGAATTCTTGGTTGGGAAGAGATAACTATCAAACTATACCAGCTGAACAGGTACTCAAGTGGGGTGTAGGGTTGGGAGAGAGCAGAATGATCAAGAAGGCAAGAATTGGCAGATGTTAACCAAAGTCAGAACAGAGTGTCAGGCCATTTTAAGGACTAAAATTCATTTTTGCTTTTTTCTTATATTTGAGGTTGCCATGTATACACACATAATTCAAAATTCCTGAAGTATCAGGGAAAATTTTACTAACTTTGCCCTCTCTCACTATTCTAACATTGCTAAAATTATATTTTAACTTTGATTTCATCAATAAATATAAAATGAGACTTTAAAATTTGAAGTGTTGAGTTTCGAGTACGTTATCTCAGTATGTTATTGATTTAAAGACAATTGTTAAAGGTAATAAGAATAATAATTTATAGCTAGAGATGAAGAATATGGCAGGCATAAGTTCATATCTGGTGGTTGGTTAAAAGTTGATGGCTTTTTTAAAGAAGTAACCACTTGTTTTCCAGTTTTCTGTGTGCTCTCTGCCACAGGTGATGGTTATCAGATTGGAAAAGCTAAAACAAAGACTCTCTTTAGAAAGGATATCATGAGAACCCCTGCCTGCCAGAAATGCTGAGAGAATTACGCCACAATCTGTAATCACCGTGGGCAAAAAGATAGGTGTTGGATGAAGGCAAATGGACTTCTAATTTTCAAATGTAGGAAGATTATGGATAATAGAAAGAAAAAGTAATGCAATTTATTCAACAAAATTTTATTGAGAAACTTCCTCTGTAAGAGTACTATGCTAAGCACTGGGGATAAAAGGAGAAATAAAACATGGTTCCTGAGAAGGGAGACTCTTACCAGATAACATAATAAACATTTGAAAAGTGCAATGACATTGATTTGCATAGCACTTTGTCACATGACCAGAGCTGTCATTTTCAGCATGGACTTAAAAATTCGACAGACTTAAAGTTGATCCTGGCTGTCTCATCGAAGTCGTTTGTCTATGCGAAGGGGATTCAGGCACCCTGGTCCTTATCCTCCATCTGGGAGTAAAATCTCTCTCTTAGATGTTTTGTATAAATTAGAAGTAACAAAATAAAACACTTATACAATGTTTAGCAGAGAGTAGGCAATGAAGTGGTAATGGCTGGGCTTGTTATTATATCTGTAAACTATGTGTCAATGATGTTAATCCTGAGCAAATTTCAAAAATTGTCAGTGTTTTTCCTAAAAGGAAAGATGTGATCACTGGAAGCCATATTGTTACAAATGACAAATTCACCACAAGGTCACACCAAACTGAGTTACCTTAGATAAAAAAGGTAATTAGTGATAGTGTTAACCCGGGTTAGCAAGGTGCCTGGCCAATGTTCCTGTGCCAGTCCGTTGGGGTTCAGGAGAAATGGATCAGGCTAGGAGATGGTTCAGCTACGTGCATTTGCACTCGGTTAATGGCTCTTACCAACAGGTAACATAAAGCAGGAGAAAAGTGCATAGGGTCATCATTCTGTCCTTCAAGTTCAACAATTTTTCAACAAAAAGAAATAAGCATTAATGGCAGTCTGATAAAACATGCCTCCTCATTAGAAAAGACAAGTAATGTGTTTTATGATGGTTTCGGGATCCAACAGGAGCTTTCTCTATAAACCAGCAAAACAAGTCTAGGTTCCTTGAATTTTTTTCCTATGTGAAATCTTCAAAATACTTGTGATTATTGTATACTACATGGTCTGAATTCATAGAGAAAACAATGATGCTTTTCTACTATACTCTAGACAAGAAGTAAAGAAAGTGTTAAACCACCTAACTACCAGTATATTACAAATGTTTTCCTTCTAGAGAAAGAGAGATATTGTGGCAAATCATGTAGTATGTCACTGTTATACTAAATATGCATATTATATAATAAGAAATAAACTCAGTTAATGGATGTACTATGGTTATTATTTTGGTAAATAGTAGATACTTTTAGTGACAAAATCTTTCTGAATTTCATAATTTCTAGATTATACACAGATTTTACCCTCAAAATTAAAAGTGTTTCCCCTCTGGCCCCCCAAAACAAGTGATTTCTAAAATTTCCTCTGTAGTGTTTTATAAAATTGACATGGATCTGCATAGCATTATACTTTAGCCAGCAATTACTCTGGTTTCTATTTCCATAGAGCCTCTTAAATTGTGTTGAGTTGAAAATATAGCACATTGTTTCGTGGAGAATATAGTACATACTCTATGGTGGGATAGATGCTTGGATAGAGCCTTTCTATCCTTGGAAACTTTAAAAGTCTTTCCAGATGAGAAAAAAACAAGTGACTCAAAACAATAATCTATGCATCACAACCAAGGGAACGTATTTCTGGCATCCCTTTATTCCTCACTGCATTGAGGTTAATAAGAAAGGTAACTACTAAGCCAGTAGCCATGGTCCAGTCACTTATACTCATATGAAACATGTACTGGGTAGACCAGCGTGTGCCCAGAATTCATGTCTTTGCTAGATTCTCAAAATGTGACCTTTTCTAGAAAAAACATCTTTACAAATTAGTTGAGATGAGACTATATTGAGTAAAGTGGGCCTTAAATCCAATCTAACAGCCTTATAAGAAGAGACACAGGCATGCGCACAGTTAGAATCCATTTATTTTATAATTTTGTGAAAAATGCAAATTCAGGTTTGCCTCAAGGCTTCCACAGGGTTCTAATGAGTCTTCATAGAACACCTGATGGAGCCTCCTGACTGGCCTCCCTCCAACTGGTTTTGCCCCAGTACAATCTGTTCTTTTGACAGGGTAATCTTTCTGAAGCCTAATTCTCATCCCTCTTTCAACATATTACTTGTTTCCTTCAATTGTCTAAGATAAATCCCCCCTTCCCAGTATGTATTTTCCCGATCTGTCCTCAGATTACTTCACCTGGTGCCGGATCTTCACACTAACTTCTCCAGTCATCCTGTCCAGTCATTTCAGGTACTCTGTTCTTTCTTCATCTGAACTTTTGAGTCTTTTAACCCCTCTCTGGAGGGCTTTTCCTCCAGCTTTTCCCCGGATGCATCCCGACTCCACTTCTCTGGCTAGCGCTGCTCATTCTTGGCATAGCCATCTCCTGTGCACTCCATGCTTCACCTACCATTGCTCATCCTTCTGTGTTGCTCTTGCTTGCTTTATTTTTGTATAGCAGGCAGGAATTTTACTCTTCACTACTCAGGTGCAAAGAATGCCACATTCCATTATTTCTAAAGTTAAAACAAAATGTGCTCTAAGTTCTTACCCTCTTGTACCATAAGAATGCTATCTGTGGACTTCCTCCCTGCCCCACATGCCTGTGAGATGACCCAAGAATTCCAAATTCATACAGTGCCAGGAAACTGGTTCTCCAGCTGCATGAGCTGCAATTGTGTTCTGACCTGTTCAGTGCTGGTTGTCTGGTGAACTTAGTCATCCTGTCCACCAGCTAAAGGACGCAGAGATTTCACAGCCATTCAAAGCTTCAGCATGGATTGACTAGTCTGAATTGACTTCTCACTAAGAGATTCACTCCACTTTACATACCCCACTCCACCACATACAGCAACCCCTCAAACTCTACATTCATTTACATAGGGTAAATGGCATTCTCACTTCCCCTCTATATGCACACATATATGTTCCTAACCTTCCCATTAAGTCCCTATCCTATCAGAATGGATCTTTTCCCTTTAACATTCTCTCCTCTCTACAAAAAATTATTTTCAGTAATATTCATATACTGACTGGCAAACCTTATTTGCTTGATTAATTCTTTAGTTTTAAAATAACAGCTTTAAAAAGTAAAATTCAAAGTTAAAGATACTCAAACTCAGCCAAATATTTAATGAATAAACTAACATTTCCACTTGATAAACAAAAAAGATTATACCTCACAGTTGGCAGCTGTTTTATGGCTTTAAATTTTATAGAAAAACAAAAACTCCAAGTTTTCCACAAAGCATGACAGAATCACAGTGACTCAAGTTCTGTTCTTTGTCTTTACAAATGACGTGCTGTCATTGTTTATTTTACATTTAATGTTTAAGCACAGTGAGATGTAGCACCACAGGGGTTCAACTGATGAATTACACTCAAAGCAAGCTCAAGCAATTTCAAACTATAACAAACTTATTCTCTAAACAGAGAGGGGTAGACTCTCCAACTCTAGTTCTTGGAATTAACTTCCAAGAAAAATTCAATGTTTTTTCAGAAGGGGAGTGATTTTTTTTATTTTAAATTAAAATTGAGGTAATGTTGATTTATATTGTTTGTTATATTTTGGGAGGATGAGATCTCCCTTCAAGTGCTATTACCATTGTGCCCCCGCCACCAAAGCACCCTCAATCCACCACCTTAGTCCATTATGCTCCCGTCCCACACCGCCCTCCTCAACTGTCTCCTCGTCTACTGCCCCTCTGAATGCCTCAGTTTCATATAAGGGTTAGTTTTTCAATTTGGTTTTATCTGTCACTTCGTTTATTCTCTATATTCTGCTAATAAGTGATACCATCCAATATTTGTCTTTCTCCTTCTGACTTATTCCTCTTATTATAATCTTTTCCAGCTCCATCCACATTGCCACAAATGACATGAGTTTGTCTTTTTAGATCACCAAATAATATTCCATTGTGCATAAATACCACATCTCCTTGATCCACTCGTCTGTTTTGGGTCACTTAGATTATGTCTATATTTTAGCTATTGCAAATAGTGCTGCTGTGAACGTGGGGGTGCAAGTTGCCATTTGAATTAGTATCTTTTTGTGTTCTTTGGGTAGATACCTAGGAATGGAATTGCTGCATCTTATGTAAGTCCATTTTTAATCTTTTTAGGAAACTGCATACTGTTTTCCATAAGGGCTAAACCAGTTTACATTCCTACAAACAGTATAAGAGGATTCCTTTTTCTCCACATCTTTGCTAGCATTTATTGTTTCTGGTCCTTTTGGTATGGGTCGTTCTCATAGGAGTAAAGTGGTATCTCGTTGTTTTTTTTATAGTTC
The DNA here is from genome assembly GCA_004024925.1 of Scalopus aquaticus. Taxonomy (NCBI): domain Eukaryota; kingdom Metazoa; phylum Chordata; class Mammalia; order Eulipotyphla; family Talpidae; genus Scalopus; species Scalopus aquaticus. The sequence continues at coordinate 59,875 of PVIJ01004443.1, forward strand.
CCTAACGATGATGATACACATTTTTTCATGTGCCTCTTGACCGTCTGTATTTCCCTTAGAGAAGTATCTGTTTAGCTTTTCTGCCCATTTTTAGTTGGGTTATTTGTTTTAAAAGAAGAGTGATTTTGGACCTCCATGGTAGCGCAGCAGTTGGGCGCTGCACTGTGGAGCTGTCGGCAGCGGCGACGTGAGTTGAGGGAGATTCCCACATGGCGAGGCAGACCTCTCCTGCCTCGCCCGCTGCTCCCCTCAGCAGTGCATTTCTGATCTGCCTGTTCTGCTCCCCATTCTGTCTCTGGTGAATCCTCTCGCCGCCCCACGCCTCTGGTCTGTACCCCAGCTTGTATGCATAAATAAATAAACCTTAAAAAAAAAAAAGAAGAGTGATTTTTTTTAATGTGCTAATTTTGAGCACACATAATAATTACTTAAAATTTAGACTGACAAAAAAATTTTCAAGGAGGAGTATTTTATCTCTGGCATTATTTAGAATTGCTGTACATAAAGATTTAAATCCACATGTGCCTACACATACACCCCTCCAAGTTCACAGCAGCATATTCACAATAGCCAAAAGCAGCCCAATTGTTCTTTGATGAATGAATTGATAAACAAGATGTGGTCTATGCATATAATGGAATATTATTCAGCTTTAAAAAGGAATGGAATTCTGAGAGGTTACAACTTGAATGAACCTTGAAGACATTACACTAAGTGTGAAATAAACCAGTCACAAAAGGAAAAACCCTGTATGAAGCCACTTATATGAGGTACTTAGAGGAGTCAAATTCACTGGGAAAAAGTATAGAGGTGGTTATCGGGGGCTGGAAAGAGAAGAATATGTGAGCTTATTGTTTAATGGATTCAAAATTTCAATTTTGAAACATGAAAAACTTTCTGGAGGTAGTCACAAGGGCACAATAATGTGGATACATAATGCCACTGAGCAGTATACTTAAAAATGGCTTAGATAATAACCTTTTTGTTGCATGTATTTTACTTCAAATTTTAAAAATGCTAAAAAAAAAAAAGACAACCCAGGTGGTTTGAGTTTTAATCAGTTTTATTATTATGTTTAACTCCCCTGTGGATGACACATCCTTTCATGGCCTGAACTCAGGACATATCACACCCACCCACCCTCTTGGTATTCTCCTGACCTTGGGCAATTTAATTAACTTCTTAGAGTCTCACTTTCTTTTTTTTGCAATACGGAGATGGAGTTGTTGAAATAATTTAATAACTGCCCTTGGCTCACAGTGAATACTTGGCAGTGTTATTATTATAGTCATATTTAAATCATTTGTAGATGCCATCATATCAATTAAGCCAGGAAAGTAATGGAAAAAAATGTTGGTCGAACTAGAAACTAGCAGCATGATTATACAGTCTTTAAGGAGAGAAACCTGACAGTGTGTAACAAAGTGCAGTGTGCATTTTTTTACCTTCTCTTTCTCTTTGGGGAGTATGAATTGTTCTGAGGATCCAGCACCATGCCATTGCCTCTACTGACCACCAAAACCCAAGAAGCTTCTAGCCCACCCATGAAGGCAATAAATGTCAGCCTAGTAAATTTAACATGCTCCCTTTGGCTAAATAAACAGCACCTTAAACTGAGTCACCAGTCCCCACAACTCCTTGAACATCTTATTGGTGAACTTAAAGCTCTCTTGGTAAAAGTTGGTAGGTTGTAAGTGAATGTGGAGTGATAGCAACAATATTTAGCCATCATTAGGATTTCCTTTCTGTTCAACTTAAGTTTAAATGATAACTTTTTAGAATACTTTCTGTATGTAATCTATTAATTCTCAGAGACAGCTTCTGCTTCTGCAGCATGAAGGAAGTTGTTCTTGTTCCTGCAGAAACAGGATTTTACTGACCACATCTGACATGATAATACAAGGAGGAAATGCAGTGCCTTTGATATGTGCATTAATCAGCTGCTGCTATTAAAGTTAAAAAATAAAATAAAAGAGAAAATAGTAGGACAGAATAGATAAAATAATGTGCAGAGTATACACAATTGTTACTGTAGTGTTTTCAATTCCAAAACAAAGGCCTAGAAACTTAACATCTTTTTTGATATTGTTTTTATTAGCTTTAGAAAATAATTCTTCCCGGGCCTTCCTGGTGGCGCAGCAGTTAGGCACTGCACTGTGGAGCTGTAGGCAGAGGCAACGGGAGTTTGAGGCCCCCAGCTGGGGAGAGTCCCACATGGTGATGCAAACCTCTCCTGCCTTGCCCACTGCTTCCCCTCAGCAGTGTATTTCCATCGATCTGCCTGTTCTGCTCCCCACTCTGTCTCTGGTGAACCCTCTCGCCGCCCCACACCTCTGGCCTATATCCCAGCTTGTATGCATAAATAAATATATCTTTAAAAAATAAAATAAAATAATTCTTCCCCATTCCAGCATAATTGGTGAACTATTCAGAAAAGAAGTTTTATTATAAATGGCAATGATTAATGGGGATCCTCGCACCCAATAACAATAATGTCACCAAAATTTAGCAGGAAAAATAATTTTGTGTGAAGCGTAAATAGAAACTATTCAAAATGAAGAGAAGAGATATAAAAGTAATTTTCGGAACTTAATTTGACACACTGTAAAACAAATATCCAAACTGAATCTAGGCAGAAGTTTTTGAATGGAAGGACATTTTAAAAGTTGCTTGACAAAATGAGTTTTTCAACACACCACCACAGATATACTCCCTCTGCCCCCCATTCCTGGTGTTGGTGTAGAAGGGGACATTTTGAAGTGTAATTCAAGTCTGGAAACAAATCATATAACCTGAACTAGGCAAAAGAGTTTTACTAATAAGAGGGAAGGAAAGGAACAAAAGAGAGAAAAACAAAGAGAGAGAGAGAGAGGAGGAAGATGGGGGACAGATGAATTAAAGAAAAAAGGAGACAGAGCTATAGAGAGGTACATGGAGGTGGGGGAGGGAGAAAAGAAATTAAAATGTCTTTCTTTGATCCTAGCTATTCAATTTTGGTCCAAGAACTGCATCAGCATCAACTGAGGACTTGAGAGAAATGTGAGCTTTTAGTGGTGCTCCCTGCTCCCCTCCCCCTCCCCCACAAGAAACCCCACAGAGTCAGAATCTACATTTTCATAAGCCCCAGCAGGTGGTTTATAGCCCTTTAAAGTGAGAGCAGCTCTGATCCCGACCTAAATCGGAGGGTGGCAGGGGCTCAGCCACATGCTCCACATTGAGATCTGAATGGCCCTTGTAGAGAAAGTAGCAATAGCTCAGAGTAGATACCAGACTCCCAAGCTGGGGAACTTAACAGATTCAAGAGGGTGTAGTGACATGGCCTGTAACTGTACCTGCAACTGCATGGAAAGCACAGCTGGAAACAGAGTTCATGGGACCAGGCCTGTGCTTAGGGATGTGGCTAGAAACCAGTCTCAAATCCCTGCCACACTGAGGGATCTGGGTGGGAATCGCTTCTAGAAGCTGAAGGCTGAGTTGCAAATTCCCTGTGAGTTTGCCTGACTACCAAGGAAGCTATGTTGTTGTGAATTCTGTCCCTATTGTGACAAGAGAGCTTTGGAACTGAGATTATGCCTGAGGTTTCAAGTAAAAATTTTTAATTAAAACAAAGCCAGTAGACAAAGGAATAATAAGGTAATAGAAATTTTAGGAAGGAGCCCAAGTCTTGGAGAAGACTTGACTACTTGGGAAGAAGTCACCAAGGAATACGCAATTGATTTTCAAGTCAGAGTCACTACTTCCGACTTCAAGGGACACAACAAGCAATAAACCTCACACTCATGAAAACCCATTAGTGAGCATCTTCTCCACAGGCCACACTTAAGCACATTGCCAATAAGGACAAACAAATAAGCCCTCTTTCTGACAAAGCCGGATACTATTCTACTACAATAATCAATTCAGACAAGTAAAATGGAAATACCTTACAGAGGACAATGAATCAAATGATATTTCAGCAGGTGAATTCTCAATCCAGAAATCTTGACATAACCAAGACTGAAAAACTGAACTTGTGTTAAGCCAGGAAAAATGTCAACACAACCTAAAATCATTTGTTCTATATCTCTCACCTTGGGAGCACAGGCCCAGTGCAACACTGTGTGGTCAGCGATCCTCTGGGTAGCATGAGTTCAGCTCCACTGTCAGAATAACAAAGATTGCTGAATGGAACATCCTTTGTTTGTCTTAATCTAAGGTCAGATTTTCCTTATATTTAGGGAAAAAATGGTTTTAAGTAAAATGTTATGCAAGGGACAGGGTGGCAGGGACTTTAGGGAAAGATCCTTTCCAATAACTACAGTACACCACAAGTTCTTGGAACTTGCTGCTCCCTTCATTTTTGGCATACACCAGTTTATTGTCCTTGTCTAGACAAGTGCTACAGGCTGAGTAAACAGTGAATTGCCCCATAAAGGCTCTATTCATCCAGAATAAAAGTATGTCAGCTTATGGCCTTTTAAGGCCCAAGAGGGACCTTTGTGCAGAGAAAGAAGTATTAACAGCTTGGTTTTAAATTAATATTTACTTACGAATATTACCAAATTTAAAAGCTAAGTCCCTTATGTTTTAAGTGCAGTTTACAAGTCATGTTATTCTATTCATAATTCTAATAAAATATGAGTCAGTTTTATTCTTTTACTATTTCATTAACTTAAGTTCAACAGACTGAATTCTTTTTAATAATCATTACCATTTAAAAACTTAGTTAATTCCCCAAATTAGTCAAATTCTTAAATATTTTAATTGCATTTTCAAATTTCACATAGTTAACAGTTCTCTTTGAGGAATTAAAATATTTGACAGGGTAAAATAAACAATCCTTACAAGCAAAACAATTCCACAAGCTAATTAACTTAATGCCTATATGTGAGGAAATAAATATATGAAAAAATATATATATAATCTAGTTAACCTAAAGATTTAAGAACTATTCACAAAATTAGCCAAATTCTTATGCCTATCAATTTAAACTTATTAAGTCTGAAATAAATAATGCAGGCAAAGTTGAAAACACATGGGTAATTTGTCAGATTCTCTTAAGCACTGCACTTGAAATAACAAATACAATAGATTATTCCGATTATTCCTATACTTTACACAAAAGCATTATTTGTAGATTGCAAAAGCATTATTTGTAGATTTGTAGATGGCTTATCATGTCTAAAATTATATTTTAGACATGATAAAATAGAAATATATTTAGTTCTAAAGCTCCAATTGATTAAAAGGATACTTAACTGGGTAGAAGTAGACTTGTAACTTCCCAGACAAGTGACTGAACTGACCTTGAGGCGCTGAGATGGTTGCTTATCAATCAAAGATTCCAGGAGGGATATATGCTTGCAAAGAGGAGAGCTGTGACAAGTGAGGATTCCTTTATAATATTTGTTCTCTGGATTTGTTTTACCTTTATTTTTTTGAGCTTTATTCCATTTATGGTTATAGTTTGATTTTGGTAGATGGAATTCTACAAACCATGTTCCATCCACCCCTTGTTGACCCTAGCTGAATTAAACTTTCATTGTATGATTGAGTCTGCATTCTTTTCAGATGTTCTCAGACAATTCTCTAGCCCTCTTAATGTCATCTCTTAGATCATGAATTCCTCAGTCCTCTCTGTCTCGCTCTGTGATTACAATTCTAAAAGTCATACTAATGGCAAAATGTGCACCAAATTGTTAGTATACTCCAAATATAATTGCTGACTACTGTCAATTTATTAGAGAGGTTAAGAGAATTGACCGGTACTGTTTGGGAGCTATATGACCCGGTGCTGCGTCACACAAAGGGTTGAGGACCCCCTGGTGATCTCCCTTGTCTATAACTTCTTTGAAGATGGGAGTAGTCATGGAACTAGTTATTGCCAACAAAGAGAAAATGGTATTTACAAGGAAGACTTTCTGGAGAAAGGCTTTTTAAAGGGATAAACTTGGTTTATGGCTCATTCAGCATTTTACCTTCCATGTTCTATTCTTCTTTGTTCTAAGGCACAATGTCTGAGGTCTGCAAGGATCTTGCAACTTAGAGGCCAAGTGTTACACACTAAAGATCAAAGAGAAAAAAATACAAGTAACATTAGTACTCTTGACTTCTGTTAACATGCAAAAGATAAAATAATTTAAAACCCTAAATATTTAAGCCCATGTAAAAAAGATTTTCTATTACAGGTCTCTAATCACATTCCTAGTTGAAAGACAAGTTACTTAATATCAGTAATGTCATTGCCTCAGTAATGGCATTGCCTCAGTTTCCTCATATGTGAAATAAACATAATAGCAGTGTCTACTTCCTAAGATTGTGAAGATTGTATCAATAATAAAAGAAAAGTGTCTGGCACATTTTACCTGCTTAGAGTTGCCTGACATTCACATTGTCATCTTTGTTGTTGGCATCATCAGAACTTGGTCCATGAACCATTCCCAGCAAAACAACCAGATATTTTAAAATTATAAAACAAACAGTCATTTAAAGTCTTTGGAAACTGGCTTAAATGTATACAGCAAATGATGATACTTAAGAAAAATCTACTAAATATGCATAAAGAGAGCAAATTTCTGATATTTGAGCCATGACCCATTCCCACTCTCCCCTTCCCCCCGCCCCCTTATTTAGCATGATATAAATTCCAGTCCAGGTGGGTATGGCCAAGGAGATGGCTCCCCTACCCATGGTAGGTCCCCTACCATCAGCTCCTAATCAAAAATTTCAGTATCTCCCTGGGAAAGGTAGACTCATCTCCATTTCTCATCCTCCCCAGCTTCAAACTGCAAAGAATAAATCCCTTGTGAATGTAGCTGAGATGTAAGAGGTATCTTTCACCCAGCTCCCACATATTGTGGAAACTTTACCCCAGGCATGGCAGACTGAGAACACTGGGATGCCAATGGATAGCCACCCCCATGCCCTACTCATAAGTCAGGGGTGTCACTCTGATAAAAATGGGCCCCCCTGTTCCTGATCCCAACTCTGGAATAGAGACTTAGAGATTTTGCCCAGGAGGCAGGCAGTAAATCTGAGAAATGAGAACTCTGAAGTACTGCCCAAAAGAACTTGTTACAGGGTAACCCCGTGGGGTGCCTGCCTGGGTTCTCACCCGTGCGCTTAAAAGAGACTTAAAAACTCAAATGCAGGCACACACACAATAAAATTAATAAAAAGATGTATTTACAAAAAGGGAAAAGAAAAGATAAAGAAATAAATTGATGAAAATGTCCTACCAGTTTCGCTGAGCTGGACTCTTCTCGCCTACTCAGGAAAAACTCTGGCCAATCCACACCCCGGACCAAAAGCCCCCTCCAACCCCCAGGTTTTTAAGTCCCAAAACTCCTCCTTAACTACTCCCTCAGTCCTCAGTATCCTTTCTTCGGTGATGATGGCATTCTGGGATTCATAGTCCTTGGTGTCTTGGCTCTCTCTGGCCTGAGGTGGGGGTGGGGTCTTGGGGCACACCCCCTTCCTGAGGACCACCCTCTTGCAAACTGACTTTATTTGAAACAGAGACTGGGGAAATAAAAAGTGTTAAGGTGCTCTTGAAAACAAAAGAGAATTTGGTGTTAAACAGTAAGAGGAAACTTAGAGCTCCATGAGAGCTGAGAAGTCAGCTAGTTTACTAGAGAAAACAATAGTTATGACCTTCTAGGTTTCAGAGCAAACCTCAAAAACCAGTCTCCAAAGTTATCCCTGCTTGGGAGCTTGAATGTAATTGGATCAGACTATTGAACAGTTTATGCCCCAGGACATTGCTGAAAACAATAGAGTAGTCAGTCAGTAGCTAATGGAGCCTAACAGCTGGGTGTGATAGCAGCAGCAGCAGCTAGTACTATATAGAGAGATCAAGAAAGGACTCAAAGAGCACCCTGCTAAACCTACTATCATCCTAGGGTGACTTCAAATGCCTAAGAATATGCCCTAAAAGGGCTTCATACTATAGGGAAGTAGACTTGATTAACATATTCCAGCTAAGCTACTAACTCTTAACTGATTTCAAAAGTAATTGCGTAAACCATCATATGCATACATTCATATAGGCTGAACAGATAACATCTACATCTAATTTATTTGACCACCACAGGGCAAAGAAAGTGAATAGATGTTAAGCTGTATTAGAGTAAGGAAGTGACACCAGATGGTAATTTGAATCCACAGGAACAAATGAAGAGAATCATAAATGGCAAATGAACATCTGAGGGGAGATATCCTATACTGTCAAAATATTAACAAAGTTATAAAATAATGGTACTTCATTAAAATAATTTTTAAAAAATGGTAAGTGAGAAAGTTAACAAATTCTATAAACATATACGTTTTACTTTCTCCTTTGCCTTATAATTGGTTAATAGATTTTTTAGAGGACTCATAGATTTACAACAAAAATGAGAGATAGGTACAGAGAATGCCCACTCCTCCCTCCCTCTCCACCCCTCCCCCCCACACACACAACACACACACAAACATGGATAACTTTTCCTATTATCAGCATCACTAGCCAGAATGGTGCTTTTTTTGACCAAGGTTGAATCCACACTGACACCTTGTAATTACCCAAAAGATCAAAGTTTACCTTAGGGTTCACTCTTGGTGTTGTACATTCTTTGGGTTTGGTTTTGGGTTTATCATTCACCACCTGAAGAACGTATTGGTTGCTTCCAAGTTTTGGCAAGTATTCATACAGTTGTTGTAAATATCCATATGCAGGTTTTTGTGATTTTAAAAAAAACCTTTTTTTGTGATAAAAATTTTTTCTTTCGGTAAATACCAAAGAATACCATATAATCATTACTAAATTTTTGCTTGGACTTCTGATTTTTCTAGTGGCAATTAGCAGAGGTAGGTGTGGTAAGGGACCCATTTGTAGATAGATCAATTGCCCAGAAGACAATAGTACAGCTGCCTATTGAGGTCATGCCAACTCAGGATGAAAGTGTAGTTGGAGCAACAGTAGGATTAGAGAAATGATTTAGGCCCACCCAGCTGCTCTGAAGGCAACTCTCAGCCCTATGACATAAGAGATATGCCAGAAAAGAGAAGTATTAATGTTACTGGAACCAAGCTGCCTTAGCAGCTTGGGTGCCTGCAGGAGCGGTGGGGCCTCTTATCCTGCTGCTCCGGAGTCAGTTATGGCAGTTGCTCCTGCCCAGTAACTGTCGTTTTTTGTATAGACCAATCAGGTGCTAGGAGCTGATGGGTCGGTCCAATCAGCTCCAGGATTGAACATGGTCCAATCAGACTTATGGATGGTACTCTGGGAGAGGATATAAGCCAGGACTGGAGGGACCGAAAAAAGAAGTCAAGGGAGAAAGAGATTGGATCAAAGAGAGGAAAAAAAGGAAAAAAGATTGAACTGAAGAGGGAAAAAGATTGAACCGAACAGGAGAAGACACGACACGACCAGCCCCCAGGAGAAGAAAGACGACGGTTCCAAACTCCGAAGAGAGAAGAGAGAAGTCAGTTCCTGGCCTCTGAGAGGAGAAGAAAGAAGAAAAGAAGCACCAGCAGCCGCCCTCCGAGGAGGAAGAGAAGCCGAAGGACTCTGCAGAGACTGGGCCTCTGGTGCTGTCTCTGACGTAGCCTGAAAGGAGCCCCAGAGGCCTGCGCCTGGTGTCTCAGAGGCCTGTTTGTGGGCGTCACCCAGCACCTCCCAAGGAGCTGCCGTCCCCGCTGCGTTCTGGGTGAGGCGGCCGCCACCTGAGGCTGCAGTGAGCTCTGTTTCCCCCGTTTGTACAATAAACCCCATGTTTGCTGCTGTTGTTCCTGTAGCCTGAAGTCTCCTGCAATTGTGCGCGCGGGTGAGACCCACAGACAGTGCCCTGCCCTCTCATCAGGCGCTGTCCTTTGTTGTATTTGGCCTTTTGGCCTTTTGGGGCTTTTTGGTGGCTCTTGCCGCAGAGTCTGAGCATTTGAGCCCCGTTCTGCCCGATTTCATTAAGAACTGTTCATTTTGTGGATGGGAGTTATTGCTCAAGAGGACGTAGTAATAAGCTGTTAATTGGAGATTTCTTAGGGTCCATAGACTGATGATTTCTTGGAATATGATAAATATAATAAATTTCATCCCCATGATCCATCATCTAAGACCCCTTACTGAACTGGCTCCCAGCTTCTTCCCTAGTTCTATCTTCCAGCACTCGTCAGCCTGGCAGTGACCTTTCTCTTCAAAGAGCTGTCTAGTGTGGTCATAAAAAGCATGTTTTGTGGGACCACACTGCCTGCCTATTATATTCCTCTCTGTCACTGGCTACCTGAGGGACCTTGGGCGAGTTCTTATCCCTCTCTATATGCCTGAGTTTTTTTTATATGTGTAATGAAAAACATGATAATAATCATTGTATCTTCCTGACAGGATTAATGTGTGGATTAAATAAGTTTATTAGTTAAACACCAATAATATTCAGCCTTCATTATTCTCCCTAACAGTTCTTTTGTTACAGGGCAGCCCCTATATAAAATAGGGTTCCTGACTGTGGGTCCTCAGCCATGCGCTTAAAAGGGACTTATAATAAGACTCAACTGCAGGCACACACAATAAACGTAATAAAGGGTTTATTTACAAAAGGAAGGGGAAAAGAAAGAGAATAAATTGGTGAATGCGTCCTACCAGTTCCTCTGAGCTGGAATCCCAATAGCTCAGAGCACTAAAACCCAGTGAAAAGCCAAGAGACCCCAAAGCCCAAATGTCTGTTATATACCAAACCTGGCTGCTTTACTCCACCCTCAGTTCCCAGCAATCCTGCCTTTGGTGATGATGACATTACGGGATTTGTAATCCTGGGTGTCTTGGATCAATTTGGTCTGAGGTGGGGGTAGAGGCCGTAAAAACCTTTTGGTGGAGTTTGTTCAGGCCGTCCTTTCTCCCCCAATTTCACATCTCCATGCTTGAAGTTTGTTCTAAAATTTTCTCCACCATGCTCCTTCTTGTCTATTTCTCTTCTTTCACAGCCAAGTGCACAGCCTTTAACTTTCACTCAGACTTACTCTTTCTAACCCACCTCAATCCTACCAAAGTACTTGTTTCTCTTCTGGATCTCCAAAGCATTTATTCATTACTTCTGACCTCACTGCATACAAAACAATATATTGCTTGAAGTCCTTGACTATACCTGACACATTTTGTTTCTCCGAAAGCATTAAGTTTAGTGCTGTAGTATAGTTGTGATGAAGACTTGAGAGAAAGAGAGAGACTCAAAGGGCTTCTGTCAGCATATTGCAAAGGAACAAACCAAAATTGTGAACCCAAAGCAAGTTAAGATGGGGAGAATAAGTATTTTCTGCAATTTGGCATAAAAATCCTGATTACTTCCTTCTTAAAAACATTTCCAATGCTTTCTTTTCACATAAAGAAGAGGAAACAGAAGCTTAAATTTCATCTTTGAATTTAGGAAACATCTGTAACCTCAAACCACATTATATTAGAAGGGATATCAGATGACGAAATAATAAATGACTGAGCAGAACGCAGAAATTTCAAAGCTAAATGCCTGCTAGAGGTGATACTAACCAGAAGCAAGCCAAATTAACTTGCAGGATCTCAGACTGGTTCAGGAAAGAGAATGACAAGAAGTACAAGAGTAAAAACAGGATTTTAAAGACCAAAATCTGCATTCTTTAAAGCTCCAGAGTCCTGCCAGTATTCCTTCTTTGCCCACTCTAAATGAGTGACAGATTTATACCTTCCAGCAGGGGACTGGAAGATTCTTCCTTGCAGAAATTGATCACACACACACACACACACACACACACACACACACACACACTGGGGTGGGGGTGGGGGGAGCACAATTGAAAAGTCAGGCCAGCCAGGCCCTTTGACAGCCAGTAAGCCCTGCTGCGTCTTCTCTGAGCTGTTTTGCCATTCTGAGCCCACATCTGACTTGTGACAGCCATGAAACTCACAGAAAAAGCTTTCATTAGTTTGCTGTCTCCTAGCTTCAGAATCAGATTCAGTACACATTTCAACTTCAAATCTTATGATTTCTTTTGGGAATTTCCTCTGAGACATGCTTCCAGCATCAAACTCTTTTGTAGAGGTCACTGAAGTCTTGAAATAAACTGGTGAGCTGTGGTTTTCAGATTTGCCCTCTTACCTAGAATTTCTTCTTTCATTTGCCACAGGGCAGATCTCTCTTACAAAAGTTATTATTTGAAATTCTTAGAGTTTTATGATATAGAACACATAAACACATAAACATCCTTGGAAGACATTTTTAATTACTGATGTCTTTCCACAAAGGGAAAAGGAAGATCATTTCTTCCAAGTTCCACCTGTATTTCACCTATATCACCTCTCTTCCTTTACGTGATATCTTTGTCAGTTCCAGTTGCTACAAACAGGGTATTTAATGAGCAGAAATTTATTTCTCACAGTTCTGGAGGTTAGGAAATCTTAGATCAGGGAGAAGGCTCTCTGCTTGGTTTGCAGATGGTCATCTTCTTAGTGTGGTGGAGAACTGAGATAGAAAAAGCACACTCTGGAATCACCTTCAGAAGCACTAATCCTCTAATGAGGGCTCTACCCTTATCACCTAATTACCACCCAAAAGTGCCTTCACATTGGACATTAAGTTTCAGCCTGTGAATTTGGGAGGACATATTTAGCTTACAGCATCTGACTTCATTCTATGATTCTGACAGCTGATCAATTTACTAAAAATAAGCATGTTCCTGTAACAAATATTTCACTGACAAACACGAGGCAATTTGATATATGTGTGTATATATATGTATACACACGCGCGCGCACACACACACACACACACACACACACATACAATGAAGTTTCATCCCTGCAAAAGCACAAATGAATTCCAGATAAATTAAATGAATATACAGACTAACTTCATAATCCAAGATGGAACCGATATCCCTCAATAAGGAAAAAAAAAAAAGGCAAAATCCATTTGCTTAGTCATGTGCAATCTAAAATTAACTCACCTAGGCATTATTGGCAACATACCTAGGAATATGATGCTTTTAAGGACCAATGATATACTTTAGACCTGAAAAGAAAAATAGCATTGGCTCCAAAACTTTAAGGCATCTAATTAAATGTTTATAAAATACAATAGGTCAACTCTAACTCATCTCAACATTCATATAATTACATATATAAATATAACACAGTTTCTAACATGAGAACAAAAATAATTTATAGCTAATAAAATTGGAAAGCTATAAAATTATTTCAACTTTTTATATCTTTAAGAGAGTATACTTCCTCTAGGTCATGGAGCAGTTTAGTGAGGTTGATTAGAGTGTGAGGAAGAAGAAGGGTCTTAGCTGGATAGTGAGTGGCTCTGGTTAGTCCCAAAAGCCATTGTTTTCTGCTCTCCAAAGTCTGCTCCACTTGGCCTTCATCCATGGCCAATAGAGCCCACATCCAGTAATTTTCATCTCTGTGTACTGCATAATAGTGTTAATAATACCCAGCACCATAGAGAAGGGGAAAAATTATTCTCAAAGGTCAAAATAAGGCTTAACTCAGAAGAGACTGGTGGAAAGGAGTCTCAGTCCACTGCCTGTTCAACTTGCCCCAGGTAGGGCTTAATTTATGTAGAGTGTGGAAATGAGGGGAGCTTAGCAAAGGAGGGTACACTGAGGCAAGCAATGGCAGAAACAAAGAATTCATTTTTGTGGGCATCATTTTCTGCAGGCATGTGTTAGTTAATTCCCACACAAGGCAATGTGCATACCTTAACTTGAGCTCTCTGGTAGGTAATTTGTGTGTGATTAGGAGATGAAAGATTTTATCATAAAGGAAGTTCTTCTAAGATTTCTGTGGGTTGCTCCAGGGGAGAGGCTTGTGATTCTTTCTGCTGGCTGGTGGCTGTTGACAGGGTACATTGTAGGGCTCTTCGCAGCAGCCTGCACCTCTGACTGCATCTGCTTTCTCCTTGCTCAAACGTTGTTCATATTTTATTTTACTTCCTTTTACAATAGTTTTATATTTCTTTTTTTTTTCAAGATTTTATTTATTTATACACGCAAGCTGGGGTACAGGCCAGAGGCGTGGGGTGGCGAGAGGGTTCACCAGAGACAGAGTGGGGAGCAGAACAGGCAGATCAGAAGTACACTGCTGAGGGTAGCAGCGGGCGAGGCAGGTGAGGTCTGCTGCACCATGTGGGATTCTCCCTGGCTGGGCATTGAACTCGTGTTGCGCGCTGCCAACAGCTCCACAGTGCAGCACTCAACCGCTGCGCCACCAGGGAGGCCCAATAGTTTTATATTTCCATTGGATTATCTCCGTCAGCATCCTGGCACACACTGATTTTTTCTTATCTTAAAAGGTTATCTTGATCCTTTTCATTCTCTAATCCTTGACCTAAGTCTCTGTTTCCCTTCACAAAGAATTCCTCTAAATGTTTTTTCATATTACTGTCTCAACTTCAAATGGGGGTTGGGCAGTGGTGAAGCTACTTAATAACTCTCTTGAAGACTGTTGTCTCTGTTACTGATGCTGAAACTTGAAGTCTACAGGACAGGCAAATGGGAAGGGAAGATTGACATAAGCCTAGGAATAGCAAATACAACCAAAGGTCCACAAACATGAGTTGGAGCCCCTGAGATCTACTGAAATGTGTGCAAGCTGTTGCTTCTAATTTTGATGGTGTAGGCACCCTGGAGAAGTAAGTGGTAAGTTGAACTGACTGACACTAACCACCCATCTTGGAGGCAACAAGGTGGTGTAAGTGGGTGTAGAACTTAGTAAGTTGAATACATTCACCTACCTGGTCTCAAAGGTGGTATACCTCAAAGGAAGGGTGCTCCTTAAAAATGACATTAAATAGAATCCAGACTTTCATAATATAATATTCCAAAAATCCAGTATACAGTTAGAAATCATTTATTATGTAAAGAATCATGAAAATTACAATTTGAATGAGAAAAAACAATCAAAAGATGTCAGCACTATTTATCTGATACTGTTTTCTCCATTTGTTTACTGAATCCAACTGTTAGAACTATCTGACAAGGATGTTAGAACAAGCATCATAAAAATATATTTTAAAAGTAATTACAAACCTTTCTCAAAGAAAATATAGAATATAAAGCAAAAAAATTATTTAAAAAATAAAAATTATTTTACTGAAAAATACAGTTATGTGGATGGGCTCAATAGCAGAGTGATGATAGAGAATAGAATAGCACCTCGAAGACACAGCAGTAAAAGCTATCTAATCTTTTAAACAAAGAGAAAAATGACTGAAAAAAAAAGAATCTCAGGAACCTCTAGGACAATAACAAAAGAGCTAATATTTCAATCATTTAATAAAAGGAGAAAGTGAGTAAAATTGAAAAAGCATTTGAAAAAATAAGGTTGAAAAGTTTCCAAAAAGTTTTTGGAAACCTGCAATTCATAAAGTTGAGCTAACCCTAAATAAGATAAAACCAAATAAATTCATATCAAGCACGTGGTAAGAAATCTTATGAAAACTAAAGATAAAGAATTTTGAGAGCAACCAGAGAAAAATGATGCAATACTTAAAGGGGAATATCAGTTTGAAAGACAGCAGGTTTTTCATTTGAAACCATGGAATTCAGAAAAAAAGTGGCACATTTTTCAAGTACAGATGGGAAAGGACTGTCAACCAAACATTTTTTATCTGTCAAAATTATCCTTCAGCATGAAAGGGAAATGAAGACATTCTTAGACAAAGGAAAACTAAACGATTTCTTTGCTTAAAAAAATAAAAACCTTGAAAGAATAGTTGAAGGCAGTTCTCTAAACAGTGAAGCATTGTAGAGTTTGGAACTTCAATAAGGAAAGAACATCAAAAGGAATAAAGCTAGAAAACTAGGAGTGGATATAATAGGTGATCCTTACAGATTTCTTTTTTTTTAAATTTGCCCTTTTAAAGTATTTAAGTCAGTGCTTTTTAGTAAAGTCACAAAGTTATTTAACTATCACCACTATATAAATTCTGATCATTTTCATCACCCTGAAGAAACCCATATCCTTTTGCAGTCATTCATTATTCCCTGGTCTCACCCGTCATCTGCTGATAATCATGAATTTTTTGTACTTTGTGTCTCTATTGATTTGCTTAGTCCAGGCATTTCATATAAAGTACATAATATGATACTTGTCCTTTTGTGAATGACTTCTTTCCCAGGACATGTTTTCAAGATTCATCCATGTTGTTGCATGTATCAGTACTTCATTATTTTTTTATGGATAAATAACATTCCATTCTGCAGATATCCCACATTCGTTTATCCATTTACCTGTAGATAGGTATCTAGGTTATTTCCACTTCTTAGATTTTAGGAATAATGCTGCTGTGAACATTCATGTACACATTTTTGTGTGTCCACAGGGTAAAGAGGTCTAAGTAGAAGCAAGTTTTTTTTAAAAAGATTTATTTATTTATGCATATAAGAGCTGGGGTGTAGGCCAGAGGTGCAGGGGTGGGTGGGGTGAGAGGATTCACCAGAGACTGAGTGGGGAGCAGAACAGGCAGATCTACTGAAATATACTGCTGAGGGGAGCAGTGGGCAAGGCAGGAGAAGTCTGTTGCGCCATGTGGGATTCTCCATGGCCGGGGATTGAACTCGTGCTGCAGTGGCTAAGGATTGCTTCATAGTGCTGACACTTAACCCCTTGCACCACCAGGGAGGCCCAGAAGCAAGTTTTTTATACTCACGCAAAGTGGGAAAACATTGATACCTATCACTTGTAATAAATTACATGTGTGTATTTTAAAACCCTGAGTAACCAATAAGAAAACTGTACACAATCATATGCCACAAAGTGGTGTTTTAGTCAACAGTTGACTGCATATATGACAGTGTTTCCTCTATACAACCTAAATGTGTAATGGATTATACTATCTAGGCTTGAGTATAAGTAAACTCTGTGATGTTCACACAATGACAAAATCATCTAAGCACTTCTGAGAACATAGCCCCATCATTAAGTAATGTATGACTGTAAAATTGTGTATAGTAAGTCCTTACTTAAGGTCATAGTTTTGGCAACTGTGACTTGAAGCAAAGTAACATATAACAAAAGCAGAACCTTGAATAATATTGCTTTGTTCAGTGTTGATGGGATTTTTTTTCATGAGGACCTGATGTACTAAAAAAGACTAAATAAATAAATCAAGATAGGGCCTCCCTGGTGGCGCAACAGGTTAAGTTTCAGCCTATGAAGCTATCCTCAGCCACTGCAGCAGGAGTTTGATCCCTGGCTAGGGAGATTCCCATATGGCACAGCACACCTCTCCTGCCTCGCCTGCTGCTCTCCTCAGCAGTGTACTTCAGTCGATCTGCCTGTTCTGCTCCCCACTGTCTCTGGTGAATCTTCTCACCACCCCACACTTCTGGCCTACATCCCAGTTCTTGTATGCATAACTAAATCTTTAAAAAATATATTAAAAAATAGATAAATGGAGATAGAATGCTTAAAATATTCATTTAACTCACAGGAGGATAAAAATAGAAACAAGGAATAAGAAACAGGACAGAGAAAACAAATAATAAAATGGTAGACTTAAACCTTAACAGATCGATAATTACTTTAGGTGAAAATCATCTAATTACACCACTTAAAAGACAGAGATTGGCACAGTTGACTAAAAACATGATCCAACAATATGCTGCTTCAAGACACATCAAATTCAATTATATAAGTAGGTTGAAGGTAAAAGGATGGGAAAAGTCATATCATTCCAGCATTAATTTTAAAAAGCAGTACTGGCTAGATTGATATCAGATAAAATAGACTTCAGAGAAAAGAGAATCACTAAACATAAAGAGAGCACTTTATAATGGTAAAAGGTCAATCTACCAGAATGATATGATGATTCTAAATCTAATGGCACCAAACAGCAGAGCATCAAAATATGTTAAACAAGGCTATACCAGTTCTTTCATCCCCAAGGGGCTAACAGTGAAGCTAGGACAACATGTGTGGATACAATGTGTTTGGGACAAAAGATTAAATGTATTATCACAGCTCCTGTGCAGAGTCAGAAAAGAAGGAGACGTCAAGCTTGAGAGCACCAAGGACCAGAGCCAAAGGCACATGTCTAGAGCAGTGGTCACAAGAAGCAAGGAGAACAGAGTCAAGGATTCAGAGACCTGGGAATAAAGTACACACAACTGTGGGTTGAAACTCACATGTGGCAGTATGGCTTCTCAGGCAGAGCATGGAAGTTCTTGCTACAGATGAACAAGTGACCTCTCCAGATAACAAGTTAAGTAAAATACATGGATTCTTTTTAAAGGCTTAAGACACCACTAAAACTTGCAGATGAGTAGTTATGACCCAAACTTTTCTTGAAATAATTTAAAAATCACTAGCATTGATCAAACACTTAACTACCCATAGGCAATAATAATATAAATGCATTATTTAATAATTTTCAAAATGACCATGTTATATTAGCTTTCTGTTATAGCTATAGAGCTATACCATAACCTTGGTGGCTAAAACAATACAAATTTATCTTCTTACAGTTCTGTAGGTCAGAAGTCTGACATGGGTCTCAGGGGAATAAAATTAAGACATTGGCAGGGCTGCATACCTTCTTGTACACTCTCAGTAGAATCCATTTCCTTGTCTTTACCAGCTTCAGGAGTCTGCCCACATTCCTTGGCTTATGGATCCTTTCTGCCATCTTCAAAACAAACAAAGGAAATTCAAGTTGTCATGCTATATTACACTGACCTCGTCTGCCTCATTTTTACAATTTTTAGGCCCCTTGTGATTATGTTGCACTACCCAGACCATCCAGAATGATCTCTTTATCGTAAGGTCAACTAGAAACCTTAACCTTAGTGCTATCTGTAATGTTAATTCACCTTTACAATGTAAGGTAATCTGTTCATAGGTTCTAAGCATTAGGATGTAGACATCTTTGGGTGTTATAATTCTGCTCACCACATCTATAAAGTGGGCTCTATTATCTATTAGTTAATATCTGAGGCAGTAATTCTAATTTACTTATTTACTTATTTATTTTCATTTTTGTACAATGTATGCTTGTATGCTTTCTCTTTTCAGGTGTACCCCTATACAATTCCCACCACCAGTTCATCATGAAAAATCATCATAGTCCCTTGTGCTCTTCTCTCCCCTGTTTTGATTCCTCTACTTCACCCTCCCTTGCAGAGTGTCTCTGATGTATAGTTGCCTGCTAATTTTTTAAAATTTATCATTATAATTTTTTTCCTGATCCTTTATTTGCTTCCCCTATATTCCTCCTACAAGTAAAATCATCCAATATTTTTCTTTTTCCTTCTGGGTTATTTCACTGAGCATAATCCCTTCCATCTCCATTCATGTTGCTGCAAATGGCATGAGTTTATCTTTTTTGATTGCTGAATAGTATTCCATTGTATATATGCCACTTCTTGATCCAGGCATTTGGGTTGCTTCCATATCTTACATATTGTAAATAGTGCTGCAATAATCGCAGGGGTGCAGGTATCCTTTTGAATTAACGTTATTGTGTCTTTTAGGTATGTTCTAAGGAATACAATTGCTGGGTCATATGGAAGCTCCATTTCTAGTAGTTTGAGGAACCGCCACACAGCTTTCCATAGTGGTTGGACCAGTTTGCATTTCCACCAGCAGTGTAGGAGAGTTCCTTTACCTCCACATCCTTGCCAACATTTTTTGTTGTCTGTTTTTTTAATGTGTACCATTCTCACTGGTGTAAGGTGGTATCTCCTTGTGGTTTTGATTTGCATTTCCCTGATTATAAGTGATGTTGAACATTGAGGCAGTAATTCTAAATTACGGATATCTTACTCCAATAAAATGTGCAATCTGATTGTCACAAATGGAGGGAAGTGCTACCGGCATAGTGCCTCTGTTGAGAGACCCGGATCTAAAGAAACTGAGCCTTGGAAAAGATAAGTATCTTGACCACAGTCAGAGGAAGTTTCAGAGTGATGATATGAACCCAGGTCTACCCAACTTTGAATCCTAAACAATTTCCAACTTTGCCACTCTGCAGCATATTGTGAGTTGTCTTGTGATAAGCAAAACTGAATGTCCCCCTATGGATGTCCCCCCTTTGTTATACATAACAAAGCAAGGACTTCTTCATTCTTTTCATTTTGAACATGCAAATATCCAGTTTCAGGAACCTGTGCCTTGGTGATTTGAACAAAGTAAATTTGTTCAGTTGTTGACCTGAGGCAAGTGTGGTTGTTTCATGGAAACTTTCATTAATGTAGTTCACTCAGGCCTGAGCGTAATAAAAACCAAATGTGTAGAGTAGCACGTTCTCTTGGTGTGAAGAGGAGAGGAATTGGGCCTGGGGGTGAGAAGTTATGTCAGTCTTTTGCTACTATTTATCTATCTCCCTGGTGTCTGTTGCTCCACTTACTAGAATATCACTTGCTAACAATATTCAGAAATGTGTGCTATCTATGAAGCTGGATAAATATCAGTATGTGCATTTTAAGTACAAACTAAGCATACACCTTTAAAAATCCTGCCATACGTGAAATCAGCACATGATATTTATCATCCAACATGTGAAAAAATATTGCTTTAGCATAATACAACAAAAGTAGATTGCCCAGTCATGGAAGATTTTTTCATGATATCATAGTTTACCATTTTCAACAATCACATCATTAACAATCCATTGCATCTGAACATTAACACTGCATAAACCATTACATCATTAAATAAACACTAAAAATAATTATAGCAACATTATTATTTTCTATAGCCACATGTTCCCTTAAGCACCAAGAATTCATTTGAGCATAATTATGGCATCTCAACTGTACAAATATCAGCATGACTTTAACAGGCTTTAATTAGAGAATACCTTTAGTGTTCATTGGGTAAACTGTTACATTCCAACATCAATAACAGCAATTCACATAATTACATATTTGTGTACAAGGCTTCCTTGGTCTAAATTATTTACAGTTTGAGTCAATTTTACTGCTTTGCAGTATTTCAAATTCAGACTATCACAGTGTCACCAAAGTTGAAAGCCATATCAGCTCACTGGAACAGGACATGTATGTGAAGGAAGTTGCATGTCTTTTAGAAATGGTTTAAGACTCCATAAAATCAATCACCCTGTTGTCTTTCCTGAGTTTTACTGATTAGAAAATCAAACAATTTTCCAAGAAGCTAATGGCTCGCAAGGCCACTCATTCCTCAAATCAGAACCAGGATCAAATCTCAGGTCTCCCAATTCTGAGCTCCTTGAGATGACAGACCACAGCACTCTCATTCCTGTTCTAGTTAGAATTCCTGTCACAGTCAAATATTTTGCCTAGTAAACTAGTAGAAAATCATTAAAACACTAGCTAAATTTCAAGTAATCAGAGTATGAATAATCATAATAGCATTGACATTTACATCAAACTTCACAGTTTATAAAAAATTTTCATAAACATTGAAATCCATTGATTCAGTCAACAAATATTTATTGGACATAGATTATATGTTAGGCATGTGCATTGAATATATGCTGGGAGAGAGTAATATGAAATATTATGTGATCCCTACCTTCTCAGAAGTCACAGTTCAGTGGGGGGAAGTTAGGCATTGAAGAAAGAGTTGGCCCAATAATTAATAAGCCACACTTGTGATAAATGCCATTATGGGAAAGTCCAGGGGATTATGAGAGTGTTCAACAATGGGGTCCTGACCTATACTAGGGAGTAAAGGAAAGATTCCAAGAAAGTAAAATGAAGGTTGAGACCTGAATGAATGAATAAATGTTAGCAAGGCAAAGAGGAGAGTGAGCATTAGAAGCCAAGAAAACAACCTATGCAAAAGACCTGAGTTGGAAAGGGACACAATCTATTCTAGGAAGTGACGTGAGAACCGCTGGGTGACTGCATCTAGAGCCAAGAGATGTCACATAAATTCAAGAGAATAGACTGGGAGGTGAAGGGGCACATGATGCTGAGCCTTGGTGATTACAGTATTCTAAGGAATTGATCACAGAACCTCATAAATTAATACATGTTGGGGAATAGCGCAGGGCAAAACCAGCCATATTGCAATGGGTAGGTTTCATCTAGTCATATTAAGAAAAGTTGAATCCCCCAATATCAACCCAACTGCCTCCAACTCCAACAGTTGTGAAAGAATTACCAAGGTCCTGCAACTTACGGTTTTTCAACCTGGGAATGTGCCGTAGGATACACTTGTGATGCTGGGAAGCAACAGTAAACACAGCTCTCTGTCAGCCATGTGATCATGAGGGTAAACAATCCAAACTCTATAGTGTACCGTATTCATAGTGTTTTTTTTTTTTCAGATGTTGTGTTTAGGGTTTTCACATCCCATCATGTCTTAAAATGCCCTTCAATGTGTCCTGCTTCTAGTGAAAAGGAATTACCTAAAGAACAACTAAAATTCAAGATAATTTCCCAGCTGTAGGCTAAGGTAAATGTTCTGAGCTTGTTTAAGGTAGGTTAGGCTAAGCTGTGATGTTTGGTAGGTTAAGTGCAACAAATATATTTTCAATTTCATGATATTTTCAACTTCTGATGGGTTTATCCAGATGTAACCTCCACCCCCCATAAGTCAAGGAACCTCTGTAAATGACTTCAGAGAGTAAACTGTCAAGAGTACTGGCAGTTAACAGTCAAGCTTTCTCACTTTAAATCCAATTCTGACTCACTGCTTTATGACTGTGGGCAAACCTTTAGCCTCTCTGAGCTTCAGCTTTTTTATTTACAAAATGGAGATAATTTTTGCCTCACCTGGTTATTGGTAAGATTAACAAAGGAAAGCGCTTTGCAACAGTAAAATAATGCTCAAAGTTTGTACTTTTATGATTCTGAGTCATGCCATATTTTCCTTGGTGAAATTCTTTAGTATTATTTCATTCTAAAATGCTTTAGAATACTTCTTTCATATGCTCTAAAGGTAAGTTGGTACAGAATAACAAAAAGTGCTTTGAAGTTGGAAACACCTGAAGTCAAATGCCAGTCCCGGTACTTCCCTAGCTGAGTAACAATGGGTTGATTGATTCTCAGCTTGTCCATCTGTTAATTGGTGACAGTAGATTACACCTCCATCGTTAAGTATTAAATGATAATACATTGGTGAGACCATATGGTCATACCAATGTGTCTATTATATAGCAGCTCTGTAGTAAATATTTGTTCCCTACTGTCATCTGTCTTTCTCTGAGGAGAAAAAAGATTTCTGTGTTGAATTTAAGAAACTAATGTAGACCAGACTTCAAATGTGCATAGAAAATTGGGGATTTATTAAAGTACAGATTCTGAGTCTGTAGGTTTGAGATGGTATCCAGGATTAGTCATTTTTAATGGATTCCGAGATGATTCTGTTCTAGATGGTCCATAGACCACATATGAACTAGCAAGGGTCTAAATGATCTTCTTAGTTTACTAATATCATCAACCTGCTATCCACATGAGAATAAGAATTAGCTAATATTTGGATGTTTCTTTGTATGTCTCCATGCTTCCTAAAAAGGACAGAAAGTCTAAGAGTTACAGTACGATTTCATTTTCATTTTTGACACAGAAATAGGGAACATTATTCCTACCATTGAAACATCTAATAACAATCATTTTTAATACAGAGGTGATTGATCAAATATTTGAGGGTCTCCCAGGAATGCTAATAAAAACTAAAGAGAAGAACAAAAACATGCTTATTACAAGAAAAAGCCATTTCTCTTGCTTTTCAACTAAAACAGTGATTAAAGCAGTGATCATGAAAGCGAAGAAATTGCTCTAGATGTGACAGAGTTGGAAGTAAAAGACAAAATTTCTCCTTTTTTTTTAAAGTGGATTTTTTTATTGTTATTTATATCTTTTACATTTTATATTCCCCTGGGGCAACCTACCACCAATTTACCTGTGACCCATCACCATGGTCCATTGTGTCCTTTTCTTCTCCATTTTGTGCCCTTATCCTCCCTTAGGAGAGAGTGTCTCTCTCTTATTTGGTTCCCCTATATTCCTGTTATAAGTGAAACCATTCAATAGTTTTCTCTTTCTTTCTGGTTTATTTCGCTGAGCAGGATCCCTTCTAGTTCCATCCATGTCGCTGCACATTGCATGTGCTTATTATTTTTGAATGCTAAATAGTATCCCATTGTGTATATGTACCACATCTTCTTGATCCAGTCATTTATTTATGGGCATCTGGGTTGTTTCCATACCTTAGCTATTGTAAACAGTGCTGCAGTAAACATACAGGTGCATGTATCCTTTTGATTAGTGGTTTTGTGTCCTTTGGGTAGATTCCCAAAAGTAGTATTGCTGGGTCATATGGAAGCTCCATGTTGAGCAGTTTGAGGAATCTCCATACAGCTTCCCATAGTGGTTGGACCAGTTTGCATTCCCACCAACAGTGTATAGGAGTTCCTTTTACTCCACATCCTCGCCAGCATTGTTGTTACCTGTATTTTTAATGCACGCCATTCTCATAGGTGTGAGGTGGTATCTCGTTGTGGTTGTGATTCGCATTTCCCTGACTATAAATGATGTTGAATATTTTTTCATGTACCTGTTGAAGTTTTGCTTTTCTTCTTTGGAGAAGTGTCTTTTTAGCTCTTCTGCCTATTTTTTGACTGGATTGTTGGCTTTGTTTTTGTTGAGTTGTGTGAGCTCCTTGTAGATTTTTGTTATCGTCCTTTATCGGTTGTATTGTGTGCAAAGATATCTCCTGATTAGTAGGGTGTCTGTTAGTTTTGGTTAATGTCTCTTTTGCTGTACAGAAGCTTTTTATTTTGATGTAATCCCAGCTGTTTATCTTGTCTTTCACTTCCTTCACTTTGGGGGATGTGTCTTTAAAGATTTTGCTGAGATGTATGTTGTGTAGAGTTTTGCCTATATTTTCCTCTATAAATTTTATGGTTTCAGGCCTTACATCCAGCTCTTTTATCCATTTTGAGTTGGCTTTTGTGCAGGATGTGAGGTAGTAGTCTAGCTTCATTTTTTTGCATGTAGCTGTCCAGTTTTCCCAGCATCATTTATTGAATAGACTGTCCTTGTTCCACTGCATTTTCTTTGCTCCTTTGTCAAAGATTAGTTGTTCATAGATATGCGGCTTTATTTCTGGATATTCTATTTGGTTCCCTTGGTCTTTGTGTGTGTTTTTGTTCCAGTACCATGCTGTTTTAGTTATTATGACTTTGTAGTGTAGTTTGAAATCAGGGAGTGAGATACCTCCGTTTTCTTTTTAGTCAGGAGGGCTTTAGCTATGTAGTGGTTTTTGTGGTTCCATATGAATTTCATCAATATTTTTTCTGTTTCTTTGAAGAATGTCATTGAGATTTTTATCGGAATAGCGTTGAATCTGTAAATTGCTTTTGGTAGGACAGCCATTTTGATAATGTTAATCCTTCCAATCCATGAGCAGGGGATGTCTTTCCATTTTCTTGTGTCTTCTTCTATTTCTTTCAACAGTGTTTTATAGTTTTCTTTGTATAAGTCCTTTACATCTTTTATTAGATTTATTTGATTTTTTTATTTCAATTTTGAAGGGGATGGAATTTCTCCTCTTATATTGTGGTAAAATACACATGGCCTAAAATTTACCCTTTTTAAGTATACAGTTCATTGGCATCACCTCACCACTATCCAATTCTAGAATTGGATGCTTTCCTCATTCTAAATAGAAGCTCTGTGCCTATTAAATAATGATAACTCTATGCCTCCCTCTCTCAGCCCCTGGTAACCACTATTCTTCCTGCTTCCATGAATTTGACTATTGTAGGTTCCTCAGACAAGTGGACTCATACAAAATTTTCCTTTTGTGTCTGACTTATTCACCTAGTATAATGCCTTCAAAGTTTATTAACGTTGTAGCATGTATCCAGATTTCACTTTTAAAAACCTGAATAATATTCCATTGTATGAGTAAGCCACATTTTGTGTAGTCCATTCACCATTAATGGCCGTTTAGGTTGTTTCTACCTTTTTTGCTATTGTGAATAATGCTACTATGTACATTAGTGTACAAATATCTTTTCAAGTGCCTACTTCAATTTTTATGAGTATCTACTGAATGAATTGTTAGATCATATGATAATTCTATGTTCAATTTTTTGAGAAATCATCATACTGTTTTCCACATCAGCTACGTTGTTTTATTTTTTTTTAAGATGTATTTATTTATGCATACCAGCTGGGGTGTAGGCCAGCAGTGTGGGGTGGTGAGAGGATTCACCAGAGACAGAGTGGGGAGCAGAACAGGAATATCGACTGAAGTACACTGCTGAGGGGAGCAGCAGGTGAGGCAGGAGAGTTCTGCCGAGCCATGTGGGAATCTCCCTGGCCTGGATAGAACTGGTGCTACAGTGGCGCTGGATAGCTTCATTGTGCTGTGCTTAACCCGTGTTGAGCCATCAGGGAGGCCCAGCTACGTCTTTTTATTTTCTCACCAGCAATGACTGTCTTTTCTGAAAAGAAGAAAAATCACAT
This sequence comes from Scalopus aquaticus, assembly GCA_004024925.1. Classification (NCBI taxonomy): domain Eukaryota; kingdom Metazoa; phylum Chordata; class Mammalia; order Eulipotyphla; family Talpidae; genus Scalopus; species Scalopus aquaticus. The sequence goes on from PVIJ01004443.1 coordinate 86,266, forward strand.
TGTACAATAAGGAATAATTTTTTAAAAGCTACTCTGAGACTGCAACTCCCTTCAAAGATGGACTACATTTTGGGATTTCTGTTCAAGAAATTGTGTTGCTTTTACTGAGTAATTATGGATCACATATTTTCCTCAAATATTCTTGTTGCTTTTAGTTCTTCAAAGAATGCCCATCATGCTGTAGTGGAACAAGATATTTCGAGTGGTCTATCAGAAAGAAGAGGGATTTGGGGTAACATGGCCCAGGTCCTAATTATGACTCTGTTTCATACTAGCTGTATAACTTTGAAATAGTCACTAAGCTATTCTAAATCGTTTACCTTAAGTCTAAACTAAGCACAACAGAAATGCTTTCCCCATTAGTGGAGAGACCAAATGAGATAAGTCATATCATTGATTTTTGTAGAGGAAACTGAAAACCTCAAAGCAACACCTCCCAACTACCACCAATAGCGTGCGCATGTGCTTGCAATCTTCATTAGGGCAATTCCACTTTTATTTGTTTAACATATTTGGCTTCCCTGTAAGATTGGTTTCAAGAAACAACACTATACTTATCTCCAGTGTCTGTCTCCCTTCAGCTTTTCTTGTGTACCATTTCTTTTGAATTGTTGATATCTTATTTAAAAACCTTTAATTTCCTCCCTTTACTTCAAACTCCTTAATCTGGAACAGTAAGTCTTGTACAATATGACCCTGATTTACTTTTTAAAAAAAATTATTTATGCATACAGGCTAGAGGTGTGGGGGTTGAGAGGATTCACCAGAGAGAGTGGGGAGCAGAACAGGCAGATTGACTGGCATACACTGCTGAGGGGAGCAGTGGGAGAGGCAGGAGAGGTCTGCTGCGCCATGTGGAAATCTCCTTGGCCAGGAATTGAACTTGTGCTACAGCTGCCGATAGCTTCATAGTGCTGAGACTTAACCCCATGCACCACCAGGGAGGCCCTAACCCTGATTTACTTTTCCAGACTCATCTTTAAAGTCTGCTTTACTTTAAGCTGTAATTTACTTTAATCAAATATAGAACCTCATAGTTAACTGACTCAATCTCTTGACCCAGTTCCAAAAGCAAGAGTTCCAAGAGGAGAGGTGTTAAACTCATTTTGAATCAAAGGTGCAGTTGGCCACCATCTAGTAGTCATGTTTTGTTTCACCTTTTCTGGTTATGAATAGAGGACACAATAAGTGCAAGGAGAAAAATGACTTCTAATGTTAAGAAAATACTTGGTCAAAGTCAGTTCCAAGAAAAGGGTAGTGAAGAGGCTTTAGCCCCTGCTACTGACCACCCTAATTAACTCTCATCTTTCTTTTATGGACATGGATATAAATGTTCACTTGATATTTCCTCAATCTCATGTAAATATGGTCGCCAGCTTCCTTCCACATCTGAGACAGTCTGCAGACATTAGCCTCCTCCCCCTTTTAGAGGTGGATTGTAGGTCATAGCCCCTTCACCTTCTGAAATATCCTGCAATGGCTTCCAAAGATCTATACAGGAATAGTATATTCACTGGGTATTTGCTGTGGCCAAAATGTCAACATATTTAAATTCTTTGTTCTTTTGTATTATGTTTGTTTTTGAGGCTAGAAAATATAATTGTACTCAAAATATTAGAAACTGAGTTTTGGTATCCCATACATATACATTTTTCCTTCTTGACTTTGTTATCAATTATTAGGATGAGTAAAAACCCTACTTTGTATACCAGGTAGAAAGACACTGGTTGTTACAATAGTTAACTCCTTCCTCTTCATTAAGACATTTGGGGTTTTATATTGTCCTAGCTAAAAGTTGGCATTCATGTCATAAATATTAAACTTTAGCATAAATACTAAGAGGCATTTTAAGAACATGGGGGAACTGTAGTAGATCTAATAAGTAGGTTAACAACTGATATTGAAATGAATTGATCAAGAAAAGTAGAAAAAGAATGTCAAAGAGTTGTCACATTGTGTGAGAGACAAATTCTGACAAATTCTATAATCTGAAAAGTTCCTGGAGAGTAATAAAGTTAAGCAGCCTTTTTTTTCTTCTTTATACCTTTATTAAGATACATTTCACACACCATAAGATTCACCCATTTAAAGTTTAAAGTTAGTTTCAGTATATTCACAAAGTTGTAATTATAGAATTATTTTCAGGCTAAGAGAGAACAGATAACATAGCCCCTAGTAGCCATCTACATTCTGTCTCTAATGATTTACCTATTCTGAATATTTCATATACAAGGAATCATACAATATGTGTTCTCTTGTGGCTGACTTGCTCCATTTAAAATAATGTTTTTAAGTGTTACCCATGTTGCAACAAAATCAGTATGTCCTTACTTTTTATGGCTGAAATATATTCCCAAGTGTAGATGTGCCTCATATTTTATGCATTCATCAGTTATTATCAATTATTGAACCTTTGGGTTATTCTACTTTTTGGCAACACTAATGTTGTTAAGAACATTTGTTTTGGTGTGGGTATATGTTTTCATTTCTCTTATATATCTAGTTGTAGAATTGCTGGGTCATATAGTAATATTTGTAGTTAGGTTTGATATTTTGAAGAACTGCCAAAATAACTTTTTTTCAAGTGGCTGCACCATTTTATATCCTCCTTAGCATGTATTAACGTTCTCATTCCTCCACATCTTTCCTAACACTTGCTAATGTCTCTTTTTTATGTTTTTTATTTCTTTTTATTTTTTACTTCCTTTTAATTTTAACATATATGTAAAATAGTATCTTATTGTGGGATTGAATCATTCTCATTTTAAGCAAAAAGATATTAAGCTTTGTGTTTTATGTGCTGTGCCTCAGCTGGTCATAAGCTAAATCTGATCCACAGAGCTATTGTCTTAGAGAAAGATATGGGAAAATACTTACATTTTACTCTTGGTTATTCAATGGTAGGGAGGCAGGAAAAGAAGGGGGAGACACTATTAACTTTTTCCTTTATATTTAACTAGTTTTAAAATGAGCATTGCAGGTATGTGGATTGCTTTAATAATTTGAACACAAATACCAAAAAAAGTGAGAAAATGCACATCTTCTGATAGTCAATTCTTTTGTTAATCCTTTGGGGTTTGGCATTAAAGTCTTTCTGTGCTCAGGAGTTACATCTAAACATATATATGTATATGTAATATTGATATTAAATAATATATTTATAATATTAGACATATCAAAACTTACATGAAATACCAGCAAGGTCAAATTTGGCCAAATAGAATCTGTTTTTTCTCTGGCAAAGGTTATACAGTGGCTAATAATTTGCTGGACCATTTGGATAAAAGTGTTACACTATCAGTGTTTTCAGATTATGAAGCATTTAGCTAGAAGAAATTTGTCTTTTGGTGATTAAAATGCAATAGAGATATGGTGGGTCATATTCTCCTTGCAATCCTTGAACTCAGTTTAACAAACAGAAAAGACATGTGACTTGATAAGCTCAAGTTAAGCACCAGGTTGTGCCATCTGGCAGATATTTTGTCAAGCATCAGGGGACGGAGTTTTTTGATCTGGTGTGACAATCTACAGAAAATCATTCCTACTGTTTTAGCAGTTCATAAATCCCTATTGAGTTATACTTTCACCACACAGAAGATTTAATAAGTAATTCAAAACACCTAATGGCAATAAGACTAGTATGTTTGTTAAATATAGCCCTTCAAGTAGGTAAAATTTATGAAGATTTTATAAGTGAATGCCAACACATCTTCTAAGTATCCTCTTTTCGGTATTTTCTTAAACATTTTTGATGTATTTTTATGCATGCATATTGCATTAGGGTAATGTGAAACATGACAGATACAATCTGTTTTCCATGGTTGATTTTCTAAGTACTCATTTACAGTTTGAACAAAATTGGCTAGTAGTGTTTTAGTAGTGCTCAGTTAAAGGGGAGTTAAAGGGAACAAAGGTTCCCTGCAATATTAAATAAATGGCCTCTTAATCCAATCATTACTACTAGTCAACTAGATAATTCCTGGAAGATTTATATTGGAGAATGAAAACCTAATATTAAATGCTCCAGAAAAAAAAGATCTAACTCAGGAAGAAAAGAAAAACATTCAAGCTGCAGTAGAAACGAGAGTTTCTCAATGCTTTTTCCACATCATAACTCTTTATTATAAATCAACAGAGTGAATAATACTTTATCATGGCTTCAGATATGAGTTTGGGATAGATAGGATCAGAGACTCCCTGATCTCAGAGGGATAACAAGAAATGCAAATTCCAGAGGCAAGAATCTAACATGAGCAATGTGCCTTTGCTTGTCCCAGAGCTTCAGACCTTTGGAATGAAGAATAAGAATTAATCATCAGAACAGAAATGTATAGCAGTAGTACCAAGTAAACTCGTTCTAGGACACTATAAAAATCTATAGCTTGACGTGTCTCTGACACTAGTTACACTTTGTAAATACACTGGAGATGAAAAGTAGGCTCCCTCTACAGAGCCCTCACTATGTTGCAAGAGAAGACAATGTAATTAAATGATCCTTTGAATAGTATGTTTAGGGGTTACATGATTTAGAGAAAAGTCCTCTAATACAAATGGAAGAATATAGGTAGCAAAAAACCTCAACTTTAAACAATGTTTAGAATTAATATTCCCCCAATACTAAGCAAATAATAGGATATTTGAAAAAGGTAGAGAGGCAGTAGAAAATATGTGCAATAAAAATTCAAACTCAAGTCCCATACTTTTCCCAGGGAATCTCTTCTAAATCTATGCCCCTCCTTTTGTTTTCTTAGTATTTTCTAAATGTTATTCACTAAAAAATATATATCCCATTTCTTGCCTGACTTATAGTACTGTGACTATTTTTACCTTTTATTACTGACTTTATTTTTTATTTGATTAGCCTATCATGTCAGATTCCAGAGATCATCTTGACTTATCTCATTTTATCTCTCTATGTTAAGAGCTACATTTTAGATAGACAGAAGTTTACATGATTTGGGAGTCGTGTTTACAGAGAAGAAAACAAATATGAAAATGCATAATTACGCTAAAAAGTAGAAAGACTAGAAATAACAATGTTTAAACATTTTTCAGTACTGACAAATGCTATAAATTACACAAGCTCCAGGAAAATTACATAATTTTTTTTAAGATTTATTTATTTATACATACAAGCTGAGTTACAGGCCAGAGGCGTGCGGCGGCGATAGGGTTCACCAGAGACAGAGCGGGGAGCAGAACAGGCAGATCAGAAATACACTGCTGAGGGGAGCAGCGGGCAAGGCAGGAGAGGTCTGCCGCACCATGCGGGATTCTCCCCGGCTGGGTGTCGAACTCGCAAATTGCGAGCTGTCGACAGCTCCACAGCGCAGCGCTCAACCGCTGCGCCACCAGGGAGGCCCTACATAAATTTTTAACAAATGACCTACTATTATATTTTTCTTCTATATTTTTAATGATATTTTATAATTATTTATACAACTGTTATTTTGTAGTATTATTTTCTATAAAGAGAATGGAAAGCATTTCTGCCCTTATTGCAGTATAGCTAATCGAAATTTGTTTTTCATATTAAAGCTTGATATGCACAGAATTATTTGGGTTTTTTTTGTACTGCCATAGGTTAGTATTGCCACAGGGGACCCTACCAGCTTCAGTCAATTTGCTCTGATTCCATTTTGTCTCATTTATTAATGCTTACCCTGTGAGCAACACGTGGATAAACATATACATCTCCACACAGAAATAATGTGAATTAAAGAAATTAGTCTGCTTCTCCAGACAAGAGAAAACTTTTATTTTCTATTATAGTGAATAAACTTTACAACTGAAGTCATGTTCCTCTGAGTCTTTAGAAATCTTCAATAGGGATTATCTGGGAACAGTTACAGAAATTACCTAGTTGAGGAAATAAGGAACAAATACTGTGGACACCAACCCCAAGTTCAATCAGCAAGAATGTTCTTGCAGAGTCAGCTAGGTCAGCCCACCTTGAATGCTAGCCTAGGGCTGTTATCACAGGTGTGTGTGGCAGACAGGGCAGCAGGTGAGGCCTGGAAGAGAAGAGGCCCCAATAAGGAGTAGGGAAAACATCAAAAATATACTGTATTATCTCAACAGTTGATCCCTTACTGGTGCTCTCAAATAAATCTAGATCTGGAATCTGAGTCCAGCCCAGCACGTAAGCAGAAGTAAAATAGACAGTATTAGAAAAATGTTTTTGACCCCTACATCACATTTATCCTTCTAGATTAGGACTTATTTATACCTGAAAGGAAAAGTGGTTAAAAGATTTTTTTAAGGCATTCATCATCAATACATGATTTATATGAGAAAAGGACAAAAATTCTCAGAGAAAGATGAATGACAAAAATTATAAATTTGAGGGCTATTCTTTTAATGTTCTCTATAAATCATACAGGCTATTTGAAGACCTTTCAGTATTTAAGATGTTATAGTTTTCCCACTCAAGAGAACAGAAAAAAGCAGTAATACATGTTAAGTGTGCCTTGAAACAAAAACAGAAAAATTACCAAAATATTATTCTTTATTATGTTTCTATAGATTCTTCTTGAGTAATTTTTTCACATGTATTTGGCTCAGAATATGGCAGAATTTTGCAAGCATGCATTGGTAATAAATAAAATCTGAATTCAAAACAGTCAATTAAGCTAGGAAACCAGCACTTCTTTTGCAGCAATCTCTCTAGATAAAAATTAAGCTTTAATGAGTCTAAGAACACTAAATTAGAAAATTTTTGGAACTTCAACTACACTAAATACTTTCTTTTCCTAGGAGATTCAACCTGCTGGCAAGTTAAAGCTTTTATTTCTCCTTTATAAATGCAATGTTCTAGACAATTTTCACACATTCATTGGCCTCGTGATGTCACATCTTCCATGGCAACACTTTGCTGATCTATTGTAAATAAGTTTAGCAATTCTTGGTGGCTGTTTTAAAACGAAACACTATGTAGTTCCTTAAAATGTTGATATCGTATCTATTTACTTCCTATAAAATTGAGTAAGATATTGGGGGACAAGAGAGCAGGACACCTTAAAACATGAATGTAAAATGAAATTTAGGTCAATCGGGGAAGGTCAATTAACATGCTAGAGATTTTACTAAAATCAGCGCCAAGATTATGTAATGACAACACTCCTTTCCAGCCCTTCACACTTGATGTTTATGAACAAAGTCTTAGTTAAATTCACCACTGATGTTAACTGTAATGGTAGCTTTTGAAAAAAGCACTTTCAATAATGTCATTATTTTAAGAAAGAGGAGCTGAAACTTACAACTACAGAAAAATCTATTTACCTTTTACCAGGACTGTAAAGTAACTTGCAAAAAATAAAAAGGATTGGAGTGCTTCAGGAGTGACAGACTAATGCATTTTTTTCCCCAAACAATTTTTAATTTCCTTGTTTTATCATCATCTCAATACCAATGATTTGGAAAATGGGTACATCATCTGGTTACAAAAGGAGAGACCCTTTGTCTGACTTTGCAGGCTTGAGATATGCGACGCCGGTGACCTCTCAGCCTTGATTTCTGAAGAATGACAAGCAAGTAACTGTGCTCTCACAAGAAAGAATAAACCTGGAAAATATTTCAAAATCTCATTGCGACTGAAGCAGTAATAGAAATAATTCACAAATTGAACACTGCTCAACAGAGGTTTTGAGACTAAACAACTGAATCCTTGCCCCAATTTGCCCCAGAGGTTTCTTTTCACTTGCTAACTCTGAAAAAGAAAGACTGAGTCTATTCCCAGGGATGACTGTGTACGACAAAGGCCATGTAGTCCTCAGTTCCAAGGTCTAGAGAGCAATCAGTAAATTAAAGGACTTTGCAAGTCTTTGGTAAACAATAAATTATCAATCTCACTCTTTAAAGCTTAGAAAAGAGAACCCTGAATGAATACCACCTTAATAAAGTCTTTTTCTAAAATGCAAATGGCCAACAGGTATATGAAAAATGTTCAATGTCACTTATAATCAGGGAAATGCAAATCAAAACCACAATGAGATACCACCTCACACCAGTGAGAATGGTACACATTAAAAAAACAGACAACCACAAATGTTGGCGAGGATGTGGACGAAAAGGAACTCTCCTACACTGCTGGTGGGAATGCAAACTGGTCCAACCACTATGGAAAATTGTGTGGAGGTTCCTCAAACTGCTAAAAATGGAGCTTCCATACAACCCAGCAATACCACTTCTGGAAATCTACCCAGAAGAAACAAAAACATTAATCCAAAAGGATACATGTACCCCTATGTTTATTGCAGCATTGTTTACAATAGCTAAGATATGGAAACAGCTCAGATGCCCAAAAATAGATGAATGGATCAAGAAGATGTCGTACATATACATAATGGAATACTATTCAGCAGTCAAAAAAGATAAACTCATGCAATTCACAGCAATGTGGATGGAGCTATAAGGGATCATCCTCAGTGAAATAAGCCAAAAGGAAAAAGAAAATTATCAAATGGTTTCACTTATAGGAGGAGTATAGGGGAACCAAATAAGAGATCAGAAGGAGAAAATAACAATGACAACAAAAACTAGCATGTAACCAGAAATGAGAGACATTCAGTGAATGAGTGGAGTATAAGGGTTCAAAACAGGGGAGAAAACAGCACAAGGGACTATGGTGATGGTTCATGGGTGAATTAGTGGTGTGTAACCCATGGGGAATATACAATCACGTAAAAGATATAAATAAATAAGTAAGTATTTTAAAAAGTGTTTTTCTAATTCTGAACTTAAAAAATAGATACATTACTATTACCTCTGAATGCTTAATTGCATGAATCAATTGTTAAAGATTGAGGTGGGAATGCTATCCAAATTTAAAACATACTTTGTGAGTTACCAAAACTTTGACATCACAAAAGACTTAGAGCTGGACTTATGGTTTGCCCCCCAGTCTCCTCTGTTTCTGAAACATTTCCAGTGACTGAATCTCTTTTTAAGATGATACACTTAGAGCAGCACTGCTTTAGGGTTTCCTTCCTTTCTCTTGTTCTTGCATTTTCTGTCTTCTCTTTCTTTGCCTTCTGCCTTCTTTTCTTTCTAATTCTCTATCTACCTACCTATCTATCATCATTTCCCTAAGTTATATCTTCTCTAAGTCTTCTCTGATGGACCAGAAAATTGGGCCCATGCTAAAGCTATGTTAGCAGTTAAAGTCTATGACAGGGAGAAACTGTTGTAAAAGCTGGGGCTTGGCAGATCTGATTTTATTGTGTGGTGACTCGGACAGAAACTGTATCTCCCAAAAACCTTCTAACTAGGATGCTAGAACAGAACTTCTTTACAAAACCAAATAAAAAGGGCAAATACATAAAAGAGTTCTTTATCCCATGTGAGAAAAAAAATCACAAAATAAAAGATTAGAATTTCTTTTAATTTAGCAGCCTGTGGTATTCAGTATTCTAGTCTAAGCCATCTATTTCATTTCATTTTTACTTTAGTAAGTAGTAAAATAAAAGCTAAATATTCTGAAGATTTCTATTATATATCCTCCTCCCCCACCCCAATATTTCACATCCTTATTCTATACACTCTAGGTTTTGAGTTAAGGAGATGAATAGTAAGGAAATGTATGAGATATTTAATGTAGATAACACCACTGGTCAACAAATTTTTACAAAAGTCATGTTACTGAAATAAAATTAGTCATTTCCTATCAATTTGTATGTGCTCAACATGAATATGACTGTCAAATTCTAATTTTGGCTATAGTTTTTTTTGTAATCTGCAATAAATTGATGTTTACATCACGAAATGCATGCCAATAGTAATAGACCTATGGTTAATACCTGTAAAAAATCAAGTCATAGACTACTTCTTAGATTTCTTCCCTTGTCTCTTGTACAGCTGTTCAGGAATAGAATAGATGGAAGACGGTTTCCATTTTGCAAAAGCATGGCCTTAAGACTCAGTTTCAAAGGGTCTAAAAATAGTCTCCATTCTTGTGGGTCATGAGTGATTTCTAAGGCATTCATGAGGCCCTCAATATGGGAACAGAATACCAAAGTACTCTCCTTTCTGAAGAAATGCTCCAACTGCTGGTGGTGCCTTCAATAGAAAGTAATTGTGACATCTTCTTCTAGAAGATTCCATTGTTGGAGTCTTGCTCCTAGCAATTCTGCCTTGTTGTTGGATAAGTCCAAATCATGAACCCAATCATTTAGTTCTTCCCGTGTTAGTCTGTGTGGGGTTGATGATGCACCACAGTGAAAATCTGCATCTGTTGCTTCTATGTCCCAGACACTGCACTAGGGACTCCAGATAATAACACATTTATCCTGAAGGCAACTCAATAAGGTAGTTAGTATTCTTATCCCTTTTTACCTATGGGAACACAAATACTCAGACTTGAGCAACATTGCCATAGTGATATGAAAAGTAAATCTAAGAGGTAGATTTGAAACCTAGTTCCACATGGCTCCAAAGACATATTCATTCCAAAACACCACCTGTTCTCAAATGCTGTGAACTCAAACTCCTGTGCACTCCTAAACATTATTGAGTTAGAGAAAGAAAGAAATCCTATAGAATAAGAGAGAAATGTTAAATGAAATGCTCATAATCAATTTCCAGCATTGAATAATTTGAACTGAAATCGACAGCATAATACTAATTATATTAGTGCCCCCCCAATGGAATACTTAGGTATATATCTAATAAAATATGTATAAGAACCATAGGAAGAAAACTGCAAAACTCTGATGAGAAGTCAACAAACTAATAAATAGAGAGATATTACATGTAAATGAGCAAGACTCAATACTGCTGAGATGTCAGTTCTTCCCAACAAACTGATCAACAAACTGATTCTAAGTATATATGCAAATGAAAAAGATCTAGAATAGCCAAAACAATGGTGAAGAAGAAGAAACTCAGAAGAATGACACAGCCTGACTTAAAGATTTACCATACTTACATAAATATATCCATGGCACAGGATAGAAAGCCCATCTTATAGTTGAACTAATCTTTCACAAAGGAGCAAAATCAATTTAATGGAGAAAAATACTCTTTTCAACAAATGGTGTTGAAACAAGTGGATATTCATATGCAAAAAATAAATCCAGAAATAGAACTTAACCCTTCACAAAAATTAACTCAGAATGGGTTATAGAACTAAATGTGAAATACAAACTCCTAGAAGATAAGAAAGAAGAAAATCTAACTTGGTTTGTATTTGGCACAACTTTTTATAAATAGATACAACACCCAATGAATTGTCCATGAAAGAAAAAATAGGTGAGCTAGACTTAATAAAATATAAATATTTGCTCAGTAAAAACAATGTTAAGAGAATGATAAGGCAAGTCACAGACTGAGAGAAAGTACTGGTGAAACACATTTCACAAAGGACTGGTATTCATTATACATATACAGAATTCTTAAAAATTGACAATAAGTAAACAAACAACTGATTTTAAAAGTGGACAAAAGGTCTAAATAGATCTTTCATCAATATATATGGATGGCAAATAAGCATATGAAAAGAGGCTCATCAAAAGGGAATTGAACACAAAAATTTGCACATACATGTTTATGACAGTTTTTTCATAATAGCCAGAACTTGGAAACAAACAAGGTGTCCTTCAAAGGGTTAATGAATAAATGGTGGTATATCCATACAATGGAATACTGTTCAGTGCTTGAAAAAAAATGAGCTAAGTCATAAAAACACAGAGTACACCAATCTGAAAAGGTTACATCCTACATGATTCCAACTACATGACATTCTGGAGAAGGCAAAAAGAGATTTAAAAAATCAGTAATTGCCAGGAATATGAGGGTTGGCTGAATAAGTGAAGCATGGGAATTATTAGGTCTTTGAAATTATTCTGTATAAAACTGTAATGGTAGTGCCTCACTGGTGGCTCAGGGGTTAATGTCTCAGCACTATCAAGCTGTCTCCAGCCATTGTGGCCTGAGTTCACTCCCCCAACCAGGGAGCTAACTCACATGGCACAGCAGACCTTTTCTGTCTTGCCTGCTGCTCCCCTCGCAGTGTATTTCAGTGGATCTGCTTGTTCTTTCTCCCCACTCTCTCTGTGATGAATCCTCTTACCCCACACCTCTGGCCTACACCCCAGTTCTTATATGCATAAGTAAATAAAAAAATCTTAAAAAAAATACTGTGATAGTAGATACACATCATTGAATATTTCTCAAACTCTGTAGAATAGGCCTCATCAAGACAGAGCCCTAAGGTAAACTATGGAAATTCACTAATAATGTACCAATAGTCGCTTATCAATGATAACAAAAGTACTACACTAACACATGGTAATAATAGAGAAACTGTGTGTGTCTGTGTGTGTGTGTGTGTGTGTAGGGATGAGGGCATATGGAAATTCTTATACTTCCTGCTCTTTTTTTTTGTAAACCTAAATCTGCCTTAAAAATAAATATTAATTTAAAATAATTTTTAAAGGTATATTCAATAACAACAAAAGATTACAGACCTCAAAGGATTTTTTTGAGTTATTTCTCTCAATATTTACTAGACATTGAAATTTTTAATATTTATTTTAAAACTATAGTAAATCTATCACATATTGACATAAATAATATTTTTGTGAGAGAACTGTATTTTCCAAAACAAAAAATAGTGCATTGTTTTATACTTTTGCAAATATTTTTAGTGTCTAACTCAATAGAAGACAGTAGGTTCTCATATCTGTTTCTACATTCAAACTGTTGTAATATTTGTTTGAAGTATTTAAAGAAAATATAGTCTCACATGCACATATATTTGAAAAGGGAGATTTATTTTAATAGTCATTTCATATAATTGTGGGTAATCTTTGATAGAATGCCAAAACTCAGCAAGTGGTCGCTTCTTAAAGGATAGTTGCTGTGTGGAATCTGATATCTTATCCATGAACTCTGTTATGTTGAAATCCACTGGACTATCCTGAACTCTAAAAGAAATCTTCTAGCAGTGCATGATTTTGTAAATCATGCATTATTCACATGGAAAATATTGATTCCTCTTTTAAGCAGACATTTCAAGTGACACATTTTATTATATAATACTCATTTTATTAAATAATACTATATACATATAATATTATATATGGTACATATATCACATATGTGGGGGGTGTGTGTGTGTGTGTGTGTGTGTGTGTGTGTGTGTGTGTGTATAACACCACTACTCTCATCAGAAAATTCTTTATGGATTAAGCTCATGGTGGTAAATGAAATTTTCCAAAATTCTAATATTCACTTAAAAGTTTGAAATTTATTGTTGACAAATTTGTCTCTTGTTTTCCTTGAAATGTCAGGCTCATTTCCTTCATTTTAAAGAAAATGTCTGTCAAATACCACATCTTAACATAGTTTGTCACTCATTCTTTCAAGTGTTTCATGAACATGGTGTTTCATGAAAAAAAGCAGCTACTTTGGTACCTTGACATAATCAGCACACTTTGGCACACTATATCACATAGTGTACTAAGAAGATGTGAATTCAAGGATTGAGATGTCATAAAATTAGTAATTTTTACTTCAATGACATGCATCAGCTAAAACTGGCATTTTTAAATGAGTGCATAACAGTGAAAAATACGACTTTTAGTATAATTTGCTCTATTAAAGCACCAGCAATGTTACTGATCATTTCTTTCATACCATCATTACAAATATCAACAGTATCTACAGTAAAAAGGCAAATGTCATCTTTGTATTCTTATGAAAATAGTTTTGATCTTGTAGATCTCCCCACAAAGGTGTCCCGGATCCCCTGGGTTTATGGACCAACCCCTGAGTCAATGATGACGGCATTTGACAACTCTATGCTTGATTCAGGCCTACCTTTAGTTCCTTACGATGTCCTACTCATTTCTTATTAATTCATTAATTTGTTCAATAAATATTTTGTTTATGGTAGGCATTCAATGAACCCAGGAAATGGAGAAAATAGTCCCTGCTCATAAATAGCACAGAAGCTGTTAGAAAAGATGAAATTCTAAAGAGAACATCAAAAAATTTGACAAATTTGAAAATGTTTGAATTGTTATGGAGTAGCTTAAAATAAAGAACTTTATAACAAAGTGGTATAATATGGTAATTAGAAACACTTTCAACAAAGAAAAGTGGGAAATTAGATGAAATGTTACAACTGAAGAAAAAGACTGGTGTTTTTATTGCTAGCTATTTTGTGCAATAAATGAAAATTTGATGTGGGAAAATTACAGAGTTGCTTAGACTCTGGAACTGACAGCAGATAACAAAGATTTATGATTAAGTGAAGAACTAGAGTTGTAGCTTTCAAAACAGAATTTGAATGTTTTACTAGCTTTAAATGTTTTCATAATTGTACTAAATTCTATAGAGGAAAAAAGCCAACAAACTGGTAAAAAGTGAGTGAAAGAATGTATGTAAAACACTGTGCCTTCTTTGATTTAAAATAAGGCATTATTCATTATTTTATTTTATATTTACTTCAAACTTTTATAGCAAACATTAGAAAATTTAAAATCTAAAAAAAATTAAAGTGGCATGGAGTAACTTCAACAAGAAACTTAAAATCAAGATAGATATTTAAAGTAATTAGAAAAGCGCTCTCTTGACTAGGAAAAGTACTAATGTGAGTACAAAAATGAGCCAGATATGAATGCTACCTTCATGGGGTTTACAGTCTTATAGAAGATTCATGTAATGGGAGATTCATGTATTTTTTCATAACTTTTTGCAGCATTTTTACAATTTTTCATTAGAGTAACATTGCATTATAGCATCAAATAAGATTCAGGCATATATCATTGAGAATAAACATGTATAAATATTGCAATAAGTTCACCATTAAATGTCCAGTTCTATCCTTTACCATACCATTGCCCTTGTTGTCCTGATTGACTCACTGCTAATGCCCCCTTCCCTTCCCGTAACCACCAATTGGTCTTATACTCCAAAAGTTAATTTTTGTTTTATTTAATTCATCCATTTTCTCTCTATGTCATATATGAGTATAATCTTAACATGTTTATCTTTCTCTGACTTATTTCAACAAATATAATACTCTCTAAGTCCATTCATGTTGTTGCAAATGGCAGGATTCATCTTTTTATTTTAATGGCTGAACAGTATTCCAGTATCTTTTTTTATCTCATCATCTGTTGATGGGCACTTCATTTATTTCCAGTTCATGGCTATTGTAGGTAATTCTGCAGTGAACATAGGGATGCAAATATTTCTTTAAAATAGTGTTTTAATATTTTGCAGGGTAAAAGCTCAGGAGTGGGTTAACTGGAACACATGGAATTTTTATTTTTAATTTTTGAAATGGCTATACCAATTTACATTTTCATCAGTTGTGCGTAAGTATTCTATGCTCTCCATATCCTCTCCAA
The DNA here is from genome assembly GCA_004024925.1 of Scalopus aquaticus. Lineage (NCBI taxonomy): Eukaryota > Metazoa > Chordata > Mammalia > Eulipotyphla > Talpidae > Scalopus > Scalopus aquaticus. The sequence continues at coordinate 101,622 of PVIJ01004443.1, forward strand.
TATTTGCCCCTTGCATTTTTGATAATAGCTATTCTCATAGGTGTGAGGTTATATCTCAGTGTTGTTTGATTTGCATTTTTCTAATAATAAGAGATGATGAATATCCTTTTCATGTGCCTATTGGCTGACTGCTTATCTTTTTTGGAGACGGGTCTGTTCGGTTCCTCTGTAATTCTTTAATCCAGTTGCTTGGTTTTGTTTTCTTTTATTTTGTTTTAACCATAGAGTTTTATGAGTTCTTGGTATATTTTAGATACTAACCTTTTATTGGACATATTTATCTTCTACCATTCAGTGTGGTGTCTTTTCATTTTGATGCAAGTTTCTTTCACTCTGCAGAAACATTTTAGTTTGATATCCCATTTGTTTATTTTTACTTTTGTTTTCCTTACTGTTGGAGTTGAATTCTCAAACACATCTTGACGGTTGATATCAAGGAGAATACCATCTATGTTTTCTTATCAGTTTTTGTAGTTTTAGGTCTTTAAACGATTTTAATTAATTTTTGTATATGATGTGAAACAGTGATCTGGTTTCATTCTTTTGCATAATGAATGCTTTCCCAACACCATTTATTGAAAGACTTTCTTGGCTTACTTGTAAGCTTTTGTGTCCTATGTCACAAGTTAGTTCTCTACGTGTGTGGTTTTACTTCTGGGCTCTCAATTATGTTCCATTTCTTGTGTGCCTGTTTTTGTTCTAATACTAAACCGTTTTGATTATTATCACTTTGTAGTACTTTGTAGTATATAGTTTGAAGTTGGGGAGCATGATACCCCATTTTTGTTCCTTATCCTCTGGAGTGTTTTTGCTATTCAAAGTCTTTTGTTGATTCTTGAATTACTGAATATAGTTTAAAATAGTAGCCAATGGGGCTTCCCTGGTGGCACAACAGGTTAAGCGCAGCACTGTGGAGCAGACCAGCTGCTGCGGGAGTTTGATGCCCGGCCTGGGAGCTTCCCTCATGGGGCAGCAGACCTCTCCTGCCTTGCCTGCTGCTCCCCTCAGCAGTGTATTTCAGTCAGTCTGCCTGTTCTGCTCCCCACTCTGTCTCTGGTGAGCCCTCTCACCACCCCAATGCTCTGGCCTACTCCCAGCTTTATGCAAAAATAAATAAATCTTTAAAAAAATAAAATAGTAGCCAATGACCTTAGAAAATTAAATGAGTAAATATCCAAGGTCAAAGTTTAAATTTTTCCCCCCAGAACAAACAAATCTATTATAAAATGGAAAAAGGACTTGAACAGACATTTCTCCACAGAAGATATACAAGTGGCCAATAGCACATGGAATGATGGTCAATATCATTAGTCATTAGGGTAATGCAAATCAATACTACAACAAGATGCCATTGGGTTTTTGGTGGGGATATAGATATATATAGTTTTAGGTAATAAAGTCATTTTAATGATATTAATTCTTCCAAGCCATGAGCAAGGAATACGTTCCCATCTCTTTGTCTTCTATTTTTCCAACAATATCTTATAGTTTTGGTCTACATGTTTTTCACTTCTTTGATATTCATTCAAATGCATTTTAAGGTATTTAATTCTTTTTGATGTAATTACAAATGGGATTGTTTTCGTTATTTCTTTTTCTGCTCATTAGTTTTTTGCAACAGGTTTCTGTATATTAATTTTGTAGTTAGCCACTTCACTATATTCATTTATTTTTTCTAAATAAATAATTTTTTTATAGGAGTCTTTGGGATTTTCTATGTATACTATCATATCACCTGCAAATAGTGAAAATTTTACTTCTCCCTTTTTCATTTGGAAAACTTTCATATCCTTTTATTGTTTAGTTGCTCTTGCTAGGGCAGTTCCTATATTTATAAGAGCATTCAATACTGGGCAGTAACATATAGCAAAAATGTTCACTATCCTGCCTTAGTCATGGCTAACTCTTCAATAAGACTGTATGGTTTCTCATAATTGCCATCAGTTACATAGTAATTATAGCATTTTGCCTGCTAAATTTGGATTGAATAGATCACTTAAACCAAGGAAACATACAAGAGATGAGTTATCAAGACGTAAGTTGCTAGTACGGTATTTCGGCACTATTGACAACTTTAATGTCACTTTAGTAGGCTCAGTCTAATTTTTTCTTTTACATCTTAAGGAAGATTTTTTTAATACCCCAGTTACTTCCATAGCTCATATAGGAAATGCACTATGTCTTCTTCAAGTAAGTTTGGCTTGTTTTTCCCTGATAATTTGTTAGAATGAATCTAGACATGATTTGCAATAAGTATTCTTGATTTATTTTTCAAATTCCAGAATGTTTCATATAGAAGCTTCTCATTTTGCATACATAGAGATGAAAATATATGTGGTTTTTAATAATCTACATCTACACACAATATGCATGTATATATCACACATATGTATGCACACAAATAATTGCTAATAACATCTCTGTGATAGTACACAGTGAATGCTATTTAGCAAGTAGTAGTATACTATTGAAGTGCATGTCATAAAGCCATGTCCATTTCTAAATATATGACTGCAGTGGCAGTGTTTTCCTTTCATGAGGATAACAAATTCTGTTCACAGCAAAAGTTCATTATACCAAATGATGCTTTCTTTCATTTTTCAGCTATTTTCATTACTTGATGGAGGGATTTTAAATACCTGGAAGTAATTATATGAGTTTAACTGAATCACCTAAGGCTGACAGCATAATCTGACAGGTTTTACATAAAAATGTATTGTTTGGGGCTTTATTTGGGCAGGGGTAGATGGACAGAGAAACAAGTTGTGGGAAATGCTTTGTGTAATCAAGATAAGAGAAAGATGTAGACAAGGTGACATTAAAATCATGTTTTATTAGGCACTAAAATCTAAAGTAAATTAAAATTAATTAATCCAAAGTTGTAAATTAGACCTTTATTATATGATATTGAATAAAATATATCCATACTATCAAATAAGTTATCATTTCTTTTGACTTTCTATCAACTGGCAAATCCATTTACTCTTCCAGTTTTCTCTGTTGTACCAGTCTTCTATATATTTATTCATCTGAGACAATTTTCTAATTATTACTTTAAATTAGAAAGATAATAATCAGTACAGTGTTCTGAGAGCTATGTCTGTATTTGCTATGCAAAACACAACATATGCTTTCTTTTTTATTATAATTTTGGAATGACTTACAACCAATAAAAACATTGTTTCTAACACAAAATGTATGGCAGTGACATTGAATGGGAGAGACAATTAGTTTTCTGTGGCTCATACTCAAAAACTACTTTTTTTTTAATTAAAAAAATGCAATTTTGGGGCCTCCCTGGTGGCACAAGGGGTTATATCTCAGTGCTATGAAGCTATCTGCAGCCACTGCAGCATTAGTTCGATCCCTGGCCAGGGAACTTCCCACATGGTGCAGCAGACCTCTCCTGCCTCGCCCACTGCTCCCTTCAGCAGTGTATTTTAGTCAATCTGCATGTTCTGCTCCCCACTGTCTCTAGTGAATCCTCTCACCAGCCCCACACCTTTGGCCTACACCCCCGCTCTTGTATGCATAAATAAATAAATCTTTAAAAAAAATAAATAATGCAATTTTAAGTGGAATGCATTATTGCTTTTAACTGCAGGTTGTCCAATTTTCATGCATAGTTAGAAATTAAACTTTAACACATTATATATACCTTTCAAAAAATAGCATATTATTTTATACCAAGTTTACCTAAAATTTAAAATATCATGAATTTTTGAAATATGCATTTTTTGCAAGATCTTCCTATAGATGGTATATGTACTAGATTGTGTTACATTTGCTTATGTCATTTTGGGGTTTCTTTAAGCCATTTTGAAACTGACATCCAGAATTGTACCTGATGTTCAATTGTTATTTCTGATCATAGTTAATTAAACGTTTCTGATTAGCTTTCTAATTTGATTCACAAATTTGACAAGGTTTTTCTGAAATCAAGATATATATCAAGATATATCAAGTTATTTGGTGACACCTTCTCCTCCAACCTTCCTCTTTAAAAATGAAACAAAGCGGGCCTCCCTGGTGGTGCAGCGGTTAAGAGCTGGGCTGTGGAGCTGTTGGCAGCACACGATGAGAGTTTGACACCCAGCCAGGGAGAATACCACATGGTGCGGCAGACTTCTCCTGCCTCGCCCGCTGCTCCCCTCAGCAGTACATTTCCGATCTACCTGTTCTGCTCCCCACTCTGTCTCTGGTGAACCCTCTCGCCGCCCCACGCCTCTGGCCTGTACCCCAGCCTGTATGTATAAATAAATAAATCTTAAAAAAAATTAGTAAAAGTAACGAAAGGAGGAGGAAGTAGCAGCATCATTTTTTTCTTTACTCTAAAGTATCAAAGTAGTGTTTAAAAGCTACACTTGTGTGCCCAGAGAAAATACCTTGCAATTTTATTTGTGATCATTGTGTAAAGAGTTTAAGAGTTAAGATATACCATGACTTAAATTGCAGGAGTCAGAGTTAAACACAGTCAAAGGATATCCTTTCTTTTTTGTTTGTTTTTAAGGTATTATTGACACAAAACATCAAATATGTCTTAGATGTGCAAAATAGCGATTCAATTTTTGTATATATTGTAAAATTATCCCTGCAATGAGACTAGTTAACAGCTGTTGCCCTACATAATTACAATTTTTTTTTCTTGTGATGAGGCCTTTAAAATCTACTCTCTTGGTAACTTTCAAATTTGCAATATGTTATTATTAACTATGGTAGTAATGCTGTACATTAAATAGCCATGATTTATTTTATAAATGTAAGCATGTTATCTACTAGACTATTATATCGACTTCACCTCATTCTACCCTCTTCCCTCACACCCATGTTTAGCAACCACCATTCTGTTTTCTTATTTATGAGCTTGATTTTTTTTTATTTCATACTAAGTAAAATTATACAGCATTTACTTTTGCCATCAAGATCCATCCACATTGTTGCAAATGGCAAATTTTCATTTTTTAGCAACTGAAAAATGTTTCTCTCTGTGTGTATGTGTGTCACACCTTATTCATTCACCTGTCAATTGCCACTTACACGGTTTCCTTATCTTGGATATGGCTTTTAATGCTACAATGAAATGGCATTTATATATCTTTCAAGTTAGGTTTTTTGTTTTGTTTTCTTAGGCTAAATACTTAACTTTTAAGTGGAATTACTGGGCAATATAGTAGTCCTATTTATAATTTTTTTGGGGAAACTTCTCACTCTCCATAGTGGTTTCACCAACCTACATCCCCCCAACAGTGTACAAGGGTTCCTGTTTTCTCCACATCCCACCAACACTTATTATCTCTTGTCATTTTAATAAAAGCCATTCTAACAGGTATAAGGTGATATTCTCACTGGTGTGAAGTGGTAACTCATTGTGCTTTTGGTTTGCTTATAATAAGTGATGATGAATATTTTTTCATGTACCTTTTGGCTATCTGTATGGTGGATTGTATATTAACTCTATGTTTAATTTTTTTGAGGAGCTGCCAAACTGTTTTCCATGTCAGTTGCACTAATTTGTATTCCTACCAACAGTACACAAATGTTCTAACATCTTCACATCCTCACCAATGCTTGCTATTTTCTGTTTCTTTGATAATTAGCACCCTAAATGAATGTGGATTGGCATCTCATTGTGGTCTTGGTTTGCATTACTCTAACAAGGAGTCGTTGAGCATCATTCCATGTGCTATTGGTTATGTGTCTGCTGTGAAGAAATGTCTAAGTCCTTTGCCATTTTGTAACTGAGTTATTTGTTCTAGGGGAAAAAAAATTCAACTTCGACCTGGGATATTGATTAAATATCCAATGATTAATTTTCTAAGGCCATTGACTACTATTTTAAATTAAATTCACTAATTCAAAAATGAATAAATTTCACTGTAAACTGAACTGAATTTTGAATGCTTACTCCTTGTACTTTAAGAATTGTGACGGTTTACTGATGCTTAGATATTATTGAAATTCCTGCATACTCTAAGTAGAAGAATTATCTTAGTTGCATTTTAAGAATTAATTTGATATCACTAAGATATACAACTTGTTTTGCTATATCTTACAAATAAAATTATGTTACATGACTTTTTTACCTTAAAAATGAATTCTGAGATTTTTTTCAGTAGTAATTCATTTGTATTCCTCAACTTAAGAGTTATTTTAAGATTTTAAGCTGTAAATAAGAAAATGTTCGAATGGATGTTAACTGGTTATTCAGAATCTCCTAACAGTTTCTGATCTAAAGAAGTTTAGGGGATGCAGAAGAATCCCATGACTGCTTGTATTTTTACACGCAGATGGTTATCTATAAATTCGTTCTACATAAATTTTCACAGCACCACTTACAAAGATGCTCAGATGCCACCATCTATCTGTCTTTCAGACTTTTTAAAAGCTTTTAAACTAATCTCCTTGCTTCCATTCTTCATCTAGAGACCATGATCTACACAGCAGCTGGAGAAATCTCTAAACCACATAAATTATATAATGCCACTTTTCTAATTAAACAAAACAAGTAACATTCCAATCATTTGCCATCACATTTAAAATAAGATACAAATCCTTAACCAGGTTTTCAGGGACCTGCATTGACATGGTCTCATCTTCTTTCCCTGCTTTTCAATCACTATGTTCCCTCCACATTGGCTTAGCACTGGATATTTGTACTGGTTCTTCTACAAAGAAAATTCTTCCCTAATCTCAAATCCTTGCCTAGGTTACTTTCTCACTTCATTCAGTTCTCTGCTCAAATGTCATCTTATCAAAGAAGCCTTCTCTGGTCTCTGTATCCCATTTTCTATTTCTCTGTTCATTTTTCTAACCTACACTAGCTTTTGTTACACTGTTATATTAATTTGCGTTATGTATTTGTTTATTGCCTTTCTCCTCTGTTAATTTTTTTACCTCCTTTTAACAGGAAACTGTCACTGTCTTAATTTATTTCCAGTGCTTAGAAAATGTTTAACATGCAGCACTTCACTCCACAAATACTTAGTGAATAAACTCATGAATAAAAAAACTATAATGACAAAATTCAACCATTAACACTCTGTAAACAATTGTGTTAAGATCTTAAATACCTCATTACTTGAACTACTTTTAAAAAGACAGTGGATCCTAAGACAAGGCACTGGAGTCGTAAGTGTAGGAAATAGACATAATATAGGTGCTTTCTTTAAATCTATTATTGTTTCACATTAAAATGATGGTTATTGAGTTCAGAAATAATTGTTGATTGGGGATGACAATTTATAATCAATTTTCAAGCCCATTTTGCTGTTCTGAGTATTTATTCTATTCAACATTTTATGCCATTATTATATGGGGAATGAAAGAAAGGACCCTTGTTCTTTCTTCAGAGATAAAAGGAAAGAACAGTATTTTTAAAAATGGAAAGTAAACTTCAGTAGGGCATACACTTAAATATTTATAACTAGAGACCAAAGCTTGTATCTCACATTTGCCAGTCCTCCCACATTTCTTAATTAAACAGATGGGGTTTATACTATGCACTCAAAATTACACTAACTTGATTATTTTTTGTCGGTTTTTTATTTTAACCTCAAATATGGAAATAAATTTAGGATAATTGACCCTCTATGAAACAGCTCCAGCTCCAATTCAGATACACAAAACTTAAGTATGGTGATTGTAATAGTTTCTTCAGGCTGCTGTAGCAAATTACCATAAATGAGGTAGTTTAAAACAACAGAAATTTTTTCTCCCACAGTTGTGCAAGCTAGGGCCCAAAATCAAAGTTTAACAAGGCCATGTTCCCTCTGAAGATGCGAGAAGAAAATTTGCTTCGTGCCTCTCTGCTAGTTTCTGATGATTGCTGGTAGTCCTTGGTGTTCCCTAACTTGTAGACATCTCTTTATCTTATCATGACTTTCTTCCCTGTTTGGCTCCAAGTCTGTCTGTTCCTTTTTTTTTTTTCTTTTTATACAAGCTGGGGTACAGGCCAGAGGTGTGGGGTGGCTAGAGGCTTCACCATAGACAGAGTGGGGAGCAGAACAGGCAGATCAGAAATACACTGCTGAGGAGAGTAGCGGGTGAGGCAGGAGAGGTCTGCCGCACCATGTGGGACTCTCCCTGGCCTGGTGTCGAACTCGCATCACTGCTGCCAACAGCTCCACAGCGAAGCGCCTAGCTGCTGTGCCACCAGGGAGGCCGCCTTTTTTTTTTATTTTAATTTTTTCAAACTTATTTTTGCATAGAAGAACTAGGGTGTAGGCCAGAGGTGCAGGGGCTGAGAGAATTCACCAGAGGCAGAGTGGGGAGCAGACAGGCAACTTTATTGAAATACACTGCTGAAGGGAGCAGCCGGCAAGACAGGAGAGGTCTGCTGCACTGCCATGTGGGTCAGCTCCCTGGCTCGGGATTGAACTCAGGCCATCAAGGTGATAGTGCTGACACTTAAACCCTACATCGCCAGGGAGGCCCCAAATCAGTCTGTTGTTATAAGGACACCAGTTGTTGGCTGAATGTATGGCCTAATATGTATAACCTAATCCTGTAGGACCTTATTTTAACTTGACTACATCTCTGTCGCAACCTAGACCCCCATATTGTCTGACAAGGTCACTCTATGGGCGGAGCCTTCAAAGAAGTGTTCCCAAAGTCAGGATGCTTTCCCCACCACCCCCGGGTACCCAACCTCGGTCGGAGCCGGCCTCCGACACATCTCAAAGACCTTATTTCCAAATAAGGTCTTCTGTAGTAGGAGCTAGGACTTTGGGGAAACATACTATAACCCACTACAATTATTTTTGTTTTTTTTAATGAGAAAAATAATATATGTATATAAAGTTTAATTGTTCTACCGTATTATACTAACCCTGGCAGTCTCTTGTTCCATTTAGATATTCTACCAATTTCTGCTCTGCTAAGGCAAGACTGTTCATTGTTGTACCTTACAGTATTTAGCTCCATAAAATTAATTCACTTCTCAATTTTAGGTACTATCTATTAATATTCTACTATGGTAGATGAAAATTTAGCCCTAATATCTAAACAAACCCTCACTTTTTGTCATCTTCTACTTCTTAGTACAATTAGTTATCATACCATATTTTTGTGAAATCAACATTCAGTGCTTATAATATTCTATTGTGACTATGTAACTATTATTTATAGAAGAACCATATTATATATGATGATTAAAAATATTTTCTTTTTTTCTTGGTGTTTGTAATCAAAGATGTTTTGATTTGGCTTAATATTCTTTTTGGTAATACAAATTTATTTCCATACTCTGCCAGAGCTTCTCCCACTATGTTCAGCCACTTCAAGTCATCTATCAGTTTCACTGTCATCTCAGCCCCCATACTCTTGTTTACTTAAGAACTTGTTTTTCTCTGACTCTTCAGTAACTGTGACCTGGTAACTCATCTGGGGACTCCTTTCCCCGCTTTCCTGAATTGACTCTCCAATTTACTGGATCCCAATATTTCCCTCCCTTAGTTTCCTTCTTCCTCTTGCTAGAGCATATGCTTCAATAATTTCTTCCTGAAAGAAGTATACTGGGAGCTAAATACTTGAGTTTTTCCATGTCTGAAAAATATCTTTTTTCTATTATCACATTAAACTGATAATATGACCAGTATACAAATTCCTAGGTGGGAAATTATATTTCTTCACCATTTTGAAAATCTTCTATCTTTGTTTTCTAGCTCCTAATTTGTTGTTGAGATGGCCTTTGCCATTCTGATCCATGACCCTTTGTATATGACCTGTTTTTATTTTTACTCCCTGGAAGACTTTGAGTTCACTTTTTTCACAATATGCCTTGTTGTAGCTCTTTTCTTTATCCATTATTCTAGTCACAAACTTAGCTAATTCCATCTGGAAATGTGTGCTCTTCAGTTCTGAATTTTCTTGAATTATTTCCTCCCTGCACTTTTCTCAGTTCTTTTGTTCTACAGTCATTCTTTTTTTGGATATTAACACCCCTGGACAGGGATTCTAATTTTAATATATTTTCTCATATTATTCATATCTTTAATTTTTCACTTACTTTACTTTTGAGATGATATCTTCGACTTAATTTTCTAACACAACTGGTAAATATTTAATTTTTACTCTCATAGCTTTTAATTAAAAAAAAATTTTATTTTTTTATATCATCCTATTCCTAAAAAACTTCTCATCTCTCCACGTTATTATTGATTTTTATTTCTGTTTCTCCTGGTTTGTTTGTTTCTATTGTCTCTCATGCTATGGGATATTTTCATGTCCTGATAATACTTGATTGTTCTTTTCTATTTAAGAATAAGATGTTGATATGCTTATTCTACCCTGTGCACAGGGCAGAACTTACCATAGGATTAGGTATGAGCCCATTCATTTGCTTAGAGGATTAACTGATAGCACGAAATTTTTACTTGGGCAGGTCATTTTTCTGAAAGAGGAATCTTCTAACTTCTTGCCTAAGCTATAAAAGTTGGTTATCAATAAGCATTCAGGCTCTCATTATCCACCTCTTTTCATATGGTACTCTCGACACTGCTCTCAGTCTGTCTAGTCAACCTAAGTAAATATAAATGTCTTATGTTATTTTTCCCCTTGTAAATGTTATGGTTATATATTTGAGTCATTGATAATGTTGAGAATGAGTATTTTCATTTAGAGGACTATATTGGGGGCCGCTTCAGTTTATTTTTATTGAGGTAACATTGGTTTTTAACACTGTATATGATCTAGACATGTAGGATCACACTGCGCAGGTGTATGTTACCACACCACACACACCAACAAGGCATCCGTATGTTTACTGGCAAGAGAAGAAAAGCAAATAAATTATAAATATGAACAATGATTTTTTTCATACATATTTACAAAAACGATGATATTCACTAATTATGATGATGGTATACTATAGGGAGAGAAGTATAAATTGACTTACTCTCAGGAAAATTCTTCCTAATAAAATAAGAAAGAATGTCGTTGTGTACTTGAGAAAAATGCATGTTCTACTTTTGTTATGTATCTCTATTATGATGCATGTTCTACTTTTGTTATGTATCTCTATTATGTAAAATCGTTGAATCCTTCAGGTGATTTTTTTTTCAATTGCACTATTGTATATTTCACTTTCAGAATGTCTAATTGGTTTCATTTTAAAATTTCTGCCTCCACCATGGTCTATTGTGCCCCCCTCCCTACTTTGCTACTCCACTATCCCCGCTAGTATCCTCAATTCTACAGTCAGACTTTTTCAGAGAACTTTAAATACTGTCAGGGGAGAGGACTCTGAAGTTCTAAATGAATCCTATTTGTTTTCACTTATTATTTTTCTTATTGATTTTCTTTTGAGGCAACATTGGTTTACAATACTGTATATGACTTAGGGGAATGAATTCACATCTCCTCATATATATGTCACCACACCACACCGACCACTCAGAGCGCACATAGTTCTTTGCCATAGACCATTGGACACCCCCCTTTCCTTCCCATCCTCACCCTCCCCCCTAGTAGCCTTAATTCTGGAGTCATATTTCTTTTTTTTTTTTGAAGATTTATTTTATTTATGCATACAAGCTGGGATGCAGGCCAGATGTGTGGGGCAGTGAGAGGGTTCACCAGAGACAGAGTGGGAAGCAGAACAGGCAGATCAACCCAAGTACACTGCTGAGGGGAGAAGCAGGCCAGGCAGGAGAGGTCTGCTGCACCATGTGGGAAGCTCCCTGGCCAGACATCTAACTTGTGCTACAGCTGCCACCAGCTCCACAGTGCTGCGCTTAACCCTCTATGCCACCAGGGAGGCCCTGGAGTCATATTTCTAGGGTTTGTTTTTGTTTAGTTTTGCAATTCCTTTGTTTTTTATCTCTACGTTCCACTTATTAGTGAAATCATCCAGTACTTGTCTTTGTCCTTCTGACTTATTTTACTTAGTAGTTTCTAAGGAAAAGAATATGTAGGTTACTAAAAATATCTTAAAAGATATACCATGTGATTCAGAAATTTCAATCCTTGGTATTCATCCAAAGAATGTAAAATCACATATTTGAAGAGATAAGTGCACTCCTGTCGCACTGTAGCACTAACTATGGAAACAACCTATGTGCCCAGTAACAGAAGTAGATTAAAAATATGTGGTATGGAATACTACTATATAAAAAAAATGAAATGTAGAGAAGGCATTTAACAAAATTCAGCAACCATTTATGATTTAAAAACATACTGCAATATAATGAAGTTCAGATACTACAAACCAACACACAATATGGCTAGAAAAACAAACTATAAACCAACAAACAATATGGCTATAAAAAATGAAATTTTGCCATTTGTGACAGCATGACTAGAACTGGAAGAGTATGAATTTTCAGACCATTAGTTCTAAAGACATGTAAAAAACACTATTATAGCACACAGCGGTCAGAGGAGTATTAGACATTGTATATCAAGGAAGGATAGCTGTGCTGTGACCTTAGAATGCAGAGCTATTGTCCATGATTTGTTTTTATATCTTATAACTGTGGAACAATTACAGAAAAATATGAGCTTATAAGATGTAACACAAATGTAGGTCAGTCTTAAGGAGAAAAAAATCTGACAAATTCTGAATGTTTTAGTCTCAAAAATGTCTTTATTTCATGTACATTAAGTCTTTTGTCTTGGTTAAGTTAGTTCTGAGATACCTGATTACTTTTAAAGTGACTATAAATGGAATTTTTAAAAATTTCTTTTCTTCTGCATTGTTTGTATATATATAAATGCTATGGGTTTTTTTAGGTTGATTTTGTAACCTGCCACTTCACTATATTTATTTATTGTTTCTTACAGCTTTTTGGTGGAGTCTTTAGGGATTTCTATAACAATATCATATCATCTGTAAATAGTAATAATTTCACTCCTCCTTTCTGACTTAGATTTCCTTTATTTTTTGTTACTGCTCTACCCAAACCTCTAACACTAAATTAAGCGAAGGTGGTGACAGGGGCATCTTTGGCTTGTTCCTAATCTTAAAGGGAAAACTTTCAGCTTTCCACTCTTAAGTATTGTTTGTTGGTTTGTAATACATGACTTTCATTATATTGCAGTAGGTTTTTAAAGTCATAAATGGTTGCTGAATTTTGTTAAATGCTTTCTCTACATCTATTGATATTATCATATGATTTTTAACTTTACTTTTGTTGATATGATGTATTATGTTGATTACCTTACATATATTAAACCATTCTTTTATCCCTGGGATAAATTGTAGTTGATCATGATGTATAATTCTTGTGATATATTGTTGAATTCTTTTTGATAGTATTTTGTGGAAGATTTTTGCATCAATGTTCATCAGGGATATTGGTCAGTAATTTTCTTTTCTTGTGCCTTTATCTGTTTTCAGTATTAAGGTTATGTCATCATAAAATGTATTAGGAGTGTTTCCTTTTCTTGGAATTTTAGAAATGATAGGCATAAGTTCATCTTTAAAGGTTTGAAGGCGTTCATTTACACAACCATATGCCCCTGGTCTTTTGTTTTGAGGAAGATTTTGTATTGCTGTTTCAATTTCCTTGTTTTGATGGGTTTACTAATCTCTTCATTTCTTCCTGGTTTAGTCTTAGTACACTAGGTTGATCTGGAAATGTGTCTATTTATTCAATGTTATCAAATTGATTGGCACATAATTGCTCACAGTAATCTTTTATGATCCTTTGTATTTCTGGTCTTTTAGTTGTAAAATATTTGTTTCTCATATGATTCCCAAAAGGAATCATAATAGTCAGGTGGATGAAATGATCCCTTCTGTTTATGTCAGCCTTTCCCCCACTTACCTCTCTACTGCCGAAAGACTTATAACAAATGGTGTTGGTAGCAGGATGGAAGTTAAATGTAGACTCAAAAGCATGAATTTCCATCTTAAAGGGAAAAATTTCAGCTTTACAAGGCTGATATGGTTGCAGTTATTGAATAAGTACAATCACATGATATGTGACTTTTTGTGTCTGGTTTCTTTCACTTGCATTTTTTTTCAAAGTTCATCATTGAATGATGAGGTTTAGCACTGGAATGGCCTTTTGAAGACTCAATTCTTGGGTCACACCATTTGAAAGCAACATCTTGTGCGGCTAGGATAATGTTCTTTAGTTTTTTGACATATATCCTAAATCTAAATCTATACCCACAGTCCAGAAATCACAGGGTGGGACTGGGAGTGGATCCTCTCACTTTTACCTCTACCAAGTCACATGCAGAGTTTTGTTTCCATTCCTGCAACTTTGGGCTTTCTGGTGCAAAGGTCTCAGTTCTCTAAGAACAATGCTTCCATAGCAAAATTTCAATTAAACTGAAATGGAGACTGCTACTTGTCCATTTTGGAGTCCTTGTGCTATTTAACCAACCTGCAAAAAGAGTGATTACTCTCCTGCCTGTAGTGGTTGATCCTGACTAGTAAGCAGAATTTGAGTTGCTACTACACAAAGGGAGGAGAGGAATATGCTCAGAATGCAGGGGATTATTTGGGGGTGCCTGTTAGTACTTAGTAGTCCCATGCTCTGTGATATAACTTAACAGAAAACTACAACAACCCAAGAGAAGTAGATCCTCTAATGGCCCAGGTCCTTTAGGAATGAAGGTTTAAGTCTCCCCTCAAGGCAAGGAACCAATGCCAGCTGAATGCTTGCTGAAAAGGTATGGAACAGGTAATGGAGGACAAAGAAAGTAGTTATGAATCGTAGTTATAACCATGTTGCCAGCTGCAGATATAAGGACTATATAAAAGATGAGCATTTTTCTTAATTTTCTTCATATGAAATGTATTTGTGTATATATTAACCAATTACTTTCCATGTCCCCTCTCTCATTCCAGTAAGATATGTTATATTTTAGTATTTAAGCTACTCGATATGAAAGGGATATTACTCATGAAGGGGAATGAATGCTGCAGAAAGACCCTATTCTTCTTTTGGAAGGGAGGAAGTTGTGTTGGGTTATACAAGTGATAGTTGCATCATATGCTCAGAAGCATGATTTTGCTATCGTCTTTTATTTCAAAATTAAATGATTAAAAGAAACATTGCCTGGCTGTCAGGAGAGTTGGGCTAGGGTGGACTATGGTGGTGTCAATTTAGCTAAGCTGGAACTACATTTCCAAGAATTTCTTTGAGTCCATGCAGAATCCCATTACACTATTATGATTTTGCATATAATCATTGGCAAGGGGCATCGACAACACCAGCAGCTCCAGAAAGCAATTGCTTACTGGAGACACATGTGTAGCTCATTGGTTAAGGGCACACACTTCTTCAGGGCACATGTCAGTGACGTTAGATGCAGTAAGAAAAAGATACGGGTTCCAGTTTTTCCTCATAGGTTCCCTTTAATCTCATTGGAAATGAAATTAAGCTCATTCTGGAAATGAATTTCCTTTCCTGCTTGAAATGCGGACTTACAAAATACTTTAATCACCATCATGCTATTCAACACATAATTACTTTGTCGGAATGCAGGGGATTATTTGGGGGTGCCTGTTAGTATTTAGTAGTCCCATGCTCTGTGATTTAACTTAACAGAAAACTACAACAACCCAAAAGAAGTAGATCCTCTAATGGCCCAGGTCCTTTGTCCAAGCCATCCTCTAGTTTGCATTCAACTTTCCATCCCCTATGCCTCTCCTGCTGACACACAGTGATCTTGAGCCCACTACTATACACTGCAGTCTATAGACCACTTTACCAGTTTCCCTTTGTGGTCCCTGTTTAGTGACTTTTCTGTGATCCTATAATTATTTCATCCTGATCTTTGTTTCTGCAGCTTCTTTCAATTGGGTAAAGTCTAATTGCTGTAATAAGTCATTTATTTTCTATCACTCATAATGGTGCTACTTATTTTGACCAACCCTTAAAAAATGGGTATTTTTTGCTCAACATCACTTATAATCAAGGAAATGCAAATCAAAACCACTATGAGATACCACCTCACACCTGTGAGGATGGCACACATTAAAAATACAGGCAACAACAAATGCTGGAAAGGATGTGGAGAAAAAGGAACTCTTCTACACTGCTGGTGGGAATGTGAACTGGTCCAACCACTATGGAAAGCTGTATGGCGATTCC
>PVIJ01004444.1:0-117622 GCA_004024925.1 Scalopus aquaticus
TGCTAAACATGGAGCTTCCATACGACCCAGCAATCCCACTTTTGGGAATTTACCCAAAGGATACAAAAACACTAATCCGAAAGGATACATGCACCCGTATGTTCACTGCGGCACTGTTCACAATAGCAAAGGTATGGAAGCAACCCAGATGTCCAAAAATAGATGATTGGATCAAGAAGATGTGGTACATATACACAATAGAATACTATTCAGCATGGAAAGAAGATAGACACATGCAATTTGCAGCGACATGGATGGAATTAGAGGGGATCAGACTCAGTGAAATAAGCCAGAAAGAAAGAGAAAAACATCGAATGGTTTCACTTATAACAGGACTATAGGGAGGCCGGGTGGGAGAGAGATAATCAGTGTGTGGTGGGGGGGGGAGGAGGGAGCCGGAGGGAGGGAAGGGAAAGGGCACAAAATGGAATAGAAAAGAACACAAGGGACCATGGAGATGGATCACGGGTGAATTGGTGGTGGGCTACCCAAGGGGAATACAAAATGTAAAAGACATAAATAACAATAAAAATATATATTTTAAAAAAAAGAAAATAGAAGCCTATAGAAGGGAATTTCCCCAAGCTTTTCCCATTTTTTCACAATCCTAGAAATCTGCTTTTTTGAGTACATAATTTGCCTTTTCTTCAATTACTGTGGATGAATTGTCCTTACTCTTACAAAAGGCCAACTTTTTCATTTGTCCATGGAAGTATATCATATATAGCCTAATCAAGTATATTATTGAAACAGTTCTGTACTTTCTCTTCTGTCATATATTTTTGCCCTCTATAGCTTTCCCATCTCTTGTACCCATTTTCTCTTCTGCCCAATATCTCTTCTTCCTGTTACAGAAAAGTTCCTCCTTTGAAGACATCCAATCTCACTTTCTCCACCCATTTCCACTTGTACTCACACCACTGATATTTTTGCCACTATATACTATACTGAAACTTGATCTGGCCAAAAACAATGGTCAACTCTTGTTATCCTTTATATTTTAGCCATCAGTAATATTTGACAGTTTTCTTATCCATTATCACCTTAAATCAAGTCAACATTTCCCCCACCTAAATTATTTCAAAAGTCTCTCAATAGTTCTCCCTGTTGTCACATTGCCCCCTAAAATCTATACCTAACTGGAACCATAGGAATTCTGTGAAAAGGTAAAATATCAAATCACACTTTAAAACTCAAATTTCTCTATGCTACCCTGAGTAAAAGCAAACGATTTCAGAATGTTTGAGGGCTAATCTGTTAACTCTTTGAATTTATTAGTTTTCCCTTCCTTGTCACTCACTACCAACCCAGCTCATTGAGTTGTAACCACATTGTCATTGGTGTTTGCTATTCCTATAACAAATGTGGCATAGTCCCAGCTCATGGCCTTCGGTTTTGCTATTGCCTCTGGCATAATACTCTCAACTTTAATATACACATGACTTGTTTTCTCCCTTTCTCAGGTGTTTTAGTCACCTGTTACTTCTCAGTGAGTAAGTCCCTGAACATTTTGTCCAAAGTTGTGTGCACATGGACATACACACTCGAGACATATTTCTGCGTAACAACTCAAATCCTTCCCCATTGAACTTTTCATTTTCTGATGAACTATATATCATGTTTATTTTCTTCGACATATATTTTAGTTATTATTTTCTTCAAAATCTGTTTATTTTACTTGTTATCTCCTTATATTACCTGTTTAGAATGCAAGCTCCATGAATGCAGGTTTTTATTCTTTGTTTTGTTACTTCTGTATTTCCAGGGGCTAGAACAGAGCCTAGAATATTATAGGGACTCAATACCTATCTATTGAATACTTTAATGAATGAATGACAAGTTTAAAGTGTCCATCTTATTACAAAAATTAAATAACTCATTCAAAACTAATTTGTAAAATTCTAGTGAGCGTGATCAGAAACAATGTAAGAGAATTTTTTGTTTGTCTTTTTCTACCTTTATAATGCTTCTCAAGCATTTGGAAAACACAGTCTGTTGCCATACTAAGTTTCCATTTTTATATTATTAAACATGTCTATGATCCAATAACTGTGCAAAAATAATAATTTTGTTTTATGGTTTATTTATTTACTTGGTAGAAATCAAAGAATTATACCTGCAAAAATTCCTTTGTTTGGAATTTCTTAAGCTTTCTAAGGTCAAGTGTGAATAGATTTTTGCAAATTCTCCAGAATATTCAAAATACGTATCTTCAGAAACTTTTATGTGTAGCTAATATGCAACATTATCGATTTCATTACTCAATTTATTTCCTTAATACTATAGTTTCCTATTTCCTACTACCCTGAAAGAGAGTAATTGTATATATCCCTCTGCAAACAGTTTCAGCTATTTTTCTGCCTTGGTGAATACAAGCTCATGGTGTAGTCTATCTTCAGAAATGATGTGTGTTACTATTACTTGAATTTTTCTTCATTTTCATCCTTTCTGCATTGTTTGCAACCTATGTGATATTTCTGTGGCCACTGATATTTCTGTGTTTTTTGCTTTGCTCACATCACTATCTTTGAATATCATACAGTAGAGTTCATTAAATGTGTCTCATTTTTCATGCCTTTTAACACAATCTACAGTATCTCTCTTATAAGGAGTAAATTCAGTCCATTCACATTTAGCATTTTCTTATAAATTTGATTTTGTTGTATCTACCATAATTATTTATTTCTTTATATTGAATTTTCTTTTTTCTCACCTGATAGCATTATAATATTCTATTTTATTCTTGTAAATTTGAAAGATAATTTATTTTATTGAAGTTATCCCCCTTTTTTTCTTCATTTAATCAGTTATATATTTCTTTGTTTTCCCCTCTCAGATGCACCCTTATGTATAACAAAATACTTCCTTTTCCCCAAGACTTCATCCTGACTGCAATAAGGTGAACTTAGCAGAATAATTTCACTTCTTCCCCTTCTCTTTACCTTTCTACACAAAGAGTAGCTACTTAGAAAAAAAATTATCCCCTTACTCTCTTCCTCTGTTACTCTCACTTCTAACCTCAATGTCTAGACATTGTTGAGATAGTCACATATTTTAAATTTAATATTGTCATTAAAGTTTCCTTTGCAAAATATCTGTTCTTTTTCAAGAAGCCTAATTTAACATTTCTATTATATATTTGCAGATAGCTAACTTACATATTTGTATGTAGCAGTATATTTTAAGTTTTATTGATCCTAGTGCTTCTCTTCTTTATCATTGCCCGTCCTGATATCTCTCATTTGTTCATCTTATTTAGAGCCCTTAAGCACTTCCCACAGAAGCAGTGCATGTGTTCGTTAGTGATATTCTTGGATGTCTTGCATATCTTCAAATATCTCTCTTCCACTCTCACATATGGATAATAGAATTCTTGGGTTGGTATATAATTTTACCAGCAATATGCATTTTTCCAAAGCCAGGATTCAAAAATTGGGTATATCTGAATCAAAAGTCTAAACTTTATTCTAAGCTACTTTCTCCTGTCTCTCCTTATACCTTTAACAATCTCCTACTACCTTTGAAAATCAGTGGTGAAATTTATGTAAAATAGAACTTAAATATCAACAAATAGTAAAAGATTAACAGACAATTTAAACCAAAACATCATATAAACTAATAAATGATTTAGTTTATTACTGTATTGAATTTTATATAAGTCTATTACATAGAATAGTATAAAATATGCTTTATTATATCATCTATAATAGCATATATGATAGCTATAGCAATAAATTTAATATCATATTTAAATTACATAAATACACTGCAATATTAGTATATTATATTTTATATGTAATAGAATACAACTATACTATGATATTATAGTTTAAAGTTTTATATTACTTCAATCTTTACCATATTATTTGAATAAAAGTATAAGATGTTTTCAGATAACAGTAAAATTTTCAATATTAAGTATAGTATCTCTTAAAATTAATATGTATAATTCATGCAATTCTAATCAAAATCTGAAAATGTTCTGAACTTGATAATCTTTTAATTTTAATGATTTTTTTTATTTTTTAAAGTACCATACCAAATGACCTTAAGTTTCCCTGCAAAAGGACCTAGTAAGGGTAGATGTTAGTCTTTCATGCTTCATATTATAATCCAAAATTATTCCACAAGGATTAACATGTGAAATGATAAAATAAAAAATAAAGGAAAATTCTATCAGTTTATCTTCCAGTTCTCTATATGTGGACAGACTCTAGATATAGTACAAATAGAGAAAGCATGGATAGAAAATTTTGAGTTTGGTCCAATTTCAATGTTAAGTATGTACATCAAAAGGCAAAAAAAATAAATAATTGAGAAAATTTGTTACAAATCTAAAATAAGGTTTCTAATATTACAAAGTTCTTTTCAATAAGTGAGAAAAAAACACTTGATAGAGTTATTATGATATGAGAAGGAAAATAATGCTTAGTAAGCTTATTAAAATATTCAACCACACTTGTAATTAAACAAATGTAAATTAAAACAAAACACTTCTCTATCTATTATGTAATAGTATTACATCCAGTCAGGGAAAAAGCAGCAAGAATTAAGCACAATCTCAAACTACTGGAAGACATTTAAATTGAAACAATTTTTCTGGATATCAGTTTTATACTTATCACTATACCTTGGGGAATTAATTTTGTTCAAGCATGTGTTGAAGCAAATCAAAGATTTATGGAGAAAAAAATTGATTGTAACATCACCTAAAACAACAAAATACTGTAAACAACGTATATAACCAAGGAAAGGGGAATGACTAAATAAATTTTGGCACATACATTTACTGAATATCATAGAGTAATTTAAAAACATGTTTTAGATATTTAATAAAACAAAAAATGATCAAAAAATAAGTTAGCTTTTAAAAAGCAGAATATATAATTAAATATTTAGAAGATATGAAATTCAATAAAGGAGTATATAAGCACAAACAGCTTAAAAAGATAATACACTAAATGGTAGCAATGTCAGCATTATACACTAGGATATTATTAAATTTTTTTTCATTCTTTTTAAACAGTTTTCTATATCAGAAATGTATCACAATTAAGTTATTACTTTGAGAAAGATACTTAGTATCAGAAAAAGTATTTAATACAAAACATCAATGGCAAATCATAGAAATAGAACAGCATCTAGAACGTAGTAGCTATTTCAAATTTATTGAATGATGAACACTTAATTTTTTAATTTTTTTCTGTTTCTTTACCTTTTATTTCCTTATCTTTTGTTTCTATATCCTGAATTCTTGAATTGATTTTCCCTCAATCTCTCTTACTGCTTTTTTTTTACTGTTATCTCTTATTTTGTCATCATTTCTGTAAATGACTGAACTAATATAAACACCTCTTATTTTGTCATCATTTCTGTAAATGACTGAACTAATATAAACACCATGCAAAGGAATCATATATTGTGGTCATGTTATCAAATATTAATATTGTAGCCCACTTTTATTTATATATTATTCAGTCTTTAGGGAAAATAAATCATTAACAGAAGATGTCAAATAGAAAACAGAGGACAAGGGCTAAGTATAATAAAATAATACTGAAGTTTGGGGGAATGTTTTAATATTTAAGGAGGACGGGATTTTCAGTTGAGCTAATATATTCTGGGTTTCTGAACTGCTAATCTTTATAAAAATAAAATGATGAAAAATAGCAACAAACAGTAATATTAGACTAAATGTTGAACTCTAATGCATGGTTTTGGTAGCAACATGGATGGAGCTGGGAGGGATTACGCCAAGTGAAATAAATCAGGAGGAAAAATGTTGTATATAGAAAAAGCAAAGGGTCAGACAAAGACAAACCTTGAAAGTGGACCATAGATATAAGGACTCTGGAAGGTTAGGGAGGGCATGGGAAGGGGTAGAGACAGTGGGGGGAAAAGCCCAAGGGACTCTGGTGATAGACTATGAGGTGCTTTGGTGGTGGGAGATTTCAGTGACCAAACCTGAGGGGAGAAATCATACATTGTCCAAAAATTAATTATTATGTAAATAAGAAGTACTACATTTAAACTTTTTTTTAAAAAAATCTATCCCCAATATGAGAGTATTTGTAAGTGGAGACGATCAGGTCACGAGGGAAAAGATGATCATGAGTAGTTATCAGTGCAGTTATGAAAGAGATGTCAGAGAGCTCTCTTGCCCCTTTTGTGATGAGAGGACACAGGATAAATGACGGTCCACGAACCAGGAAGCAGGTCCATAGCAGACACGAATCTGCCAGCACCTTGATCTTAGGCTTTCCAGCCTCCAAAACTGTGGGAAATATATTTCTACCATAGCCTATGGTATTTTGTTACAGTGGCCCAAATAGATTAAAACAAATGAGGTTTAATTTTTAATATGGTCAATTAAAACTAGCAGAACTATTCTGCTTTGGCCTCTACTATGATGAAAAGTTAGAAGTACCAGAGTCAAATGAATTATATAAACATATGCATTTTTATTCTTTTCTGTTTTTTAAAGAATGGCAACAAATCAGACATCCTAGGTTTTAGCAAAAATGATTAATCATATTCATAAAAGCAGATTCCCCTACCTTGTCAGAATACAAAGCAATTTGGGCAAAAAGTCTTACATGGTGCTAGAGAGTTTAAGAATTTTCAGTAAAATCATAGATTAAACATAAGCATTGGAGATTACCACAGATAAGAAAATCTATCAAATATTTGCAGCTCCACTTACCAAATACAGATGATCAGTGCAGATGTACTTTTTGATATTGAGCACACTTCAAATACTTAATTATGTAGGAAATTTGAGCCTGAAAAGTAAAAGAAAGACACATGTACAAAGTAAATGCCAAATGTAAAAGTAAGGACTGTTTTATGGGAAACAATTGCTATTTCTTAAAAAAGAAACAAGCTTACAATTTGACCTGAGAGATGTAGATTAAATGTCTATTCCATTTTCAAAAATCCAGTTTCTAGCAATTAAGCCAGAATATGCCAATAGATGTTTATAACATTATAATTCTATCATAGTACTTCATGATACTACCGTTTGCATCTTGATACACTCATTTTTTTTTTCCCATTGGTAGTGGTACTACTCTAACAATGTAAGATGCTATAGTGGTTGAAACCTCAGTGTTTACTAGATTAATTCACAGTTGTCTTCATAAATACTCCAGGGTATTAGAAAGATGCAGACCACATAAGCGATAAATAGTATAAGTATCTACTCTTTTTTTGAGATTTATTTATTTATGTATTTTATGCATACAAGAACTGGGGTATAGGCCAGAGGTGTGGGGTGGTGAGAGGATTCACCAGAGACAGAGAGGGGAGCACAACAGGCAGATCAACTGAAATACACTGCTGAGGGGAGCAGCAGGTGAGGCAGGAGAGGTCTGCTGCGTCATGTGGGAATCTCCCTGGCTGGGTATCGAATTTGTGCTGCAGTGGCTGCAGATAGCTTCATAGTGCTGAGACTCAACCCGCTGTACCACCAGGGAGGCCGAAATAGCTACTCTTTATGGTATTGTACAAAATTATTTAATGCTACTTAATGTTTCAGGAAGTCATCTTTATAGGACATTGCTATTTATTTTTAAAGGAATTGTAAAATACAGTAAAAAGCAGGAATATTTTCTTTTTTTGTGTGGTAGGCATCAAGTAGGAAGATGACTTACAGTTATTTTTTAGGGAAAATATAAAAATATGTTCAACTTTCATACTTCATATGCTTTCTTGAAATAAAAATCTTAAACCATTGTATGAAACCTCCTTTATTTAAGAGGGAAATGTAATTCTGTATGTGGATGTCTCTGTGTGAATGTATACATGAGCTGGAGTGTGAAAGATTGAGAAACAGAGAGGGAGAGTTGGAGAAATGGAATACAGAAGAATATGAAAAAAATGGAAATGTAAAACATTTTATCTAACATAATTTTTGCATGAAAATAAAGTCAGATTATATTAACCTCCCAAATGTCTCATTATCGCTCATTTATCTGTACAGTTTTTTTTTATTTATATCTTTTAACAGAATCAGAATTTATTATCAAATCACCTAAACACCGGCTTCAAGTAAATTTTCATACAGGCTTGGAATTTCAAATTCCCACAGGTATTTTTTGACTTGAATTCTTCTAGGGTCCAGAAGCAACAGACATTCCTCTTGTTGAAAAAGGAGAGAATTCTATATGAATCCAAAAGGAAATGAACATAAGAAAGAGGGCAAAGGATGTCACACGTGTAGCTTGCCCCTGTTGTTGGGTCTATTTTCCTTCAGTGGAGTCAGTGACCTCAGTATTTGTGACTGTCAAGTAAAATGGTCTGAGCGACACCTGTTTTCCCAAAACCCCTGACCTTAACTCAGCCAGCAGCACTGGCACACCCTCATGAAGTGCATAGCAATGGAGTCAAGGAAATGGACAGCTGCCAAGGGAACTTGGCCATACTTTTTGAGTAACTACTTCTATATTATCTCTCACCTCATTTGCAATGATGAGAAATGCATCTTTAAAATTGAAGAGCAGTATTGATTAGTCTAAAAAACTTAAATTGGGTTTCAAGATATCACACTTTATTCACTGTCATATATCAGCAATGTGACCTTGTAAAGTATTGGGGCCTTTCTGCAAAAGCATTGAAGATTTTGTACCTCAGTTTTAATATATTTATTCCTGAAGGAAACAGTGCACCAGTTTTTTTCCTCATAGATTTTATAAATATGCATGAAACTTCTAAATTTCTAATAAAAAAGAAAGTTAGCTGAATTCTATTCAAAAAAGCCAGAGAATAAATGTCCCTTTCTAACTTGAAACACATATAAACTGTTGAGATGCTTCCACTTAAACATTTAAGTTGTCCCACTCATTTTATTTACTTTTTTCAGATTTGGCTGAAAAAAACCAACAAGGTTATGAATGTGGTATATAGATTTAGTTCTTAAGATGGTTTTTAAGTTAGTTTTTAAGAACTACCAAGAAAATCTACTAGTTTGGTTATTTTAGAGATCTGGATTTTAGATCTGGGTATGACATATAACAGGCATGGAATAATTTAATTCTTCAATTAGAACTAAAAAAGAGACTTCTCTCCCAGGAAAACAATGTTTTGAAAATAAATCATCATATTTTTGTGTTAAACAGTTACCTAATTATATAAGAAGGGAGGAGGAATTGACATGAAGAAACTAGAAAAGACCATAAAGAAATTAAGAGCCTTTTAAGGATTCATATCCCAGCACCAATTATGACAAGATAATCTTTTTTTGCCTCCATATCATTGCACCAAGATTAAAAGTCCCCCCCTCTATAGTTAGGACCAAAGTCAGAGCCAGCACAGGCTGGTGTAGAGACCAACATCTCAGTTCTCAAGTTGTGGAGTCAGATCATCCACCAGCATTCTTGCCGTGATGGCCAGATTGATTAGCAAGACTAGAAATGGGCTTGGTGAGCCCCAAGACCTGCCTGCCCCTTTGGCAATGAGAGTTTGACTTTCAGAAATGTATGCAAAGAGGAACAGATACAAAATGTGATTGAAGTCTCATGGTAGATGCTATATTGGGAGAATGTGCCAATGGGCTTTCTCTCTAATGGGCAGATTAAATTAGCACAGAACAGCAAGCACACCATGTCAGCTCTGCCACCATCCCCACAACAGATGAGTTAGGCATTTTCTCAGTATCTACTCCTCAGTAAGTGCCAGAGTGGGAACAAATTTATCAAAAGAACAAAGCAGATGACAAAAGGCACTAATGGCAAAACATAGCAGGTGAAGCTGTAATCAAAGCAAAAAGTCTTAGTTAACAATTGGAATTAATATAGCAGGATCAGAGATGGTATAAAACCAAGATGTTCTTAGCCATGGCACGGTTATGAGATTATTATTTTTAAAGAAAGGAAAAGAGCAGGACTTTAACCTTTAACTGGCCAAACTAAAACATTATTAAAAACACTATCAGTTAAAAATGAACCCATACTCTCTACAACACATTCAGTTATTTAAAAATTTACCTTAATTTCACTTTTGAAAACCCTATATAGTACCATTTTGTCTTTCCTTCCACGATAACAGCTTCTGAGAAGGAAATCAAGTGCTTTTTTAATGTTCTTTTTTTTTTTTTTAACTTCCATGGATATTCTTGTCCTGGACAGTTCACTTAAAGTTTCTTACAAAATATAAAGATTATGACACAAAGATAGTCTTCATGCATCATTTGTGTTTTATTCATTCATTCAAGAATATTTTTGGAGAATTTTCAATGGGTTCAGTAATGTATCTGTTGTTTAGGAAAAAACCCTTGATGTCTTTAAAAGACTAATCACTAATTATGGTACAGGCATATGATGAGTTATTATGCAGTTATTAAAATAATGTTTATGGAATGTTTAATGACTTTGGAAAATGTTAATGATTTAATATTGAGTTAGAAATGTACTTATAAAATTGCACTTACTATATTATCTGAGACAAGTAAAAACTGCATTAAAAGTGAAGGAATACTCCAAAAATGAACAGTAATTGCCTTTAGGTGGTGTGATAAATGCTCTTTTCCCCTGCATTGCTTTTTATAAAGAACATGTGATGATTAAGTAATGATTAAAAATATCCTTATTTTGGTAAACTAAAAATATTATAACTTGACCCAAATGACCATCTAATCAGCATTTTGCTCGCAAGTCCTAGGGACTTGATTAAGTCTGACAGAGTGCAGGGCATTTAGACAGCATTTTCAGATATGCTTCCCTGGAAAGCAGAGTGCTTGATTTTGTGTATTGCCCATATCCTGTTCACATTCTTAAAATGCCTCATATTTCAGGCTTCCACGGTGGCTCAGTGGTTAGGCACTGTGCTGTGGAGCTGTCGGCGGGGGTGGCAATGCGAGTTTGATGTTCAGGCGGGGGAAATTCCCACATGGCCTTGGCTTGGCAGACCTCTTCTGCCTCACCCACTGCTCCACTCAGCAGTGCGTTTCCGTAGATCTGCCTGTTCTGCTCCCCACTCTGTCTCTGGTGAACCCTCTTGCCGTCCCACACCCCTGGTCTGTACTCCAACTTGTATGCATAAATAAATAAATCTTTTTAAAAAGGCTTCATATTTCTCATAACAAGCAGATATGTATAAAATATTTTGCTAATAGCCAAAAGTTGCATGTTTTTTATTATACATTTTGTGGATGTAACACTCATATACAATCAAACGCATCCATTTTAAGAGCGCATTTTGCTGAATTCTGACAAATATATACAGTAATGCAACTATTCTAATAAAAATACAAAATATTTATATTTTTTTGTGTTGTGCTACTTTGTGGGTAACCTCTAGCCCATCTCTAACACCAAGTAAATACTGATCTACTGGCTATACTGCAGATTAGATTTGCTTTCTAGATTTTCGTATAAATGGAATCACACAACATATTCTTGTCTGTTCATAATTATTTCACTCAGCTTAAAGTTTTTAAGATCTGTCCTTGTTTTTGTATGTATCAATATAAGATGCCATTGATGTACTTTATAATTACTCAATGAAGAAAAATTTATCATATTAAGTATTGGTGAGGAATGGAAGAACTCAAAATTATATATTTCAGTGGGCATAAATAATGATTTATTTACTTTAGAAAACAATTTGGAGTTTCTCAGAGAGTTAAACATATACTTATAGTAAAACTCAGCAATTATACTACTAGATGTTTATTTAAGAGCAATTAAAACATATATAACAAAAGATACATATACCAAAGAATTTGTTACATATAGAAAGATCATGGCAGATTAACTAGAAACATAACAATTTTAACAGTCATGACTGGAAATAGCCCAAATATCTATTAATAAGTGGAATAATGAACAAATTAAAGCACACACATATAATGGAATGCTACTCAGTGGGGGGAAATCCCTTTTAAGCATCATTTTAAAGTCGTTTAATAAAATGTGCTGTCCTGAGAAAAAGTTTTTAGCAATGGCAAAATCTTGTAGATTCATTGCTATATACATACTACTACTCAGTAAGAAATCTAAAATAATTACACACTTTTAAATAAACATTGAACAAAGTTTAGTAAGTCAGTTATCAGTTCAAAAGTACACTTGTCTGTTACTTATTTTCAAGATGCCAATGTTGGTTATATATTTAAGGGAAGGTATTAAACGTGTTAAACCAATAAATGTGTTAAACCTGAAGTGAACAGTTATCATTCAAAAACTAACACATTTTAAATTAAGCACCATCTCCTACTGTGTGATCTTCTACTCACCTCTGGTGAAAACCTTATTTTTCTTCAAATGAGAAACCCCAATAGCTTGAAATGAAATTGTTTCATTTTTCTTTCATTTAAAAATCTAGTACTGAACACAGAATCAGACATGGTTCCTGCTCAGTGGGCTTCACAATCTAAAATGCTAGCCTGATTTTCTTCCTGCTCAAACTCTATGTTAGAGCACACAGTTGATAGGAACTTGTTTACTACTGCTAAGATAGACTCTTGTGTCCTGATATACTGCTGAAAGAAAGTTCACAGTCCTTTGAAAACACAGGGCCTTGGGCATGCTGGAAGGGCAAGCACCATAACACATCCTCGTATCAAATACACCTGGCTTCTGTGTCAAGAATGCTAATGATGACTTGTCTTCTCCTAGTTTACAATTTATAGTTTTTCTTTTTAAATTTATTTTATTTATATATTTTTTGCATCATTCATTATTTTTGTACAAAGTATGCTTTCTCCTCTCAGGTGCAGTCCCTGTAAAGTTCCCACCACCAATTCACCCATGCATCATCACCACAGGGGAGGGAAGAGCACAGGGTCTAGTTTACAATTTAAAATCACTTGCCAAAGATATTTAGAAAGCCAGCTTTGCTTCCAAAGGTGTATAAGTTTGTATTCTAGAAAAGTGTCTGGAGTATAGTGAATATTTCTAGAGGTGGAACAAATTAAAAATATTTGAAATAAAACATTCTATGTCAGGATTAATCCCAATTTCAGTGATAGAAATCTATAATTTTTAAAATTATAAAATAATTAAATTCTAAAATAAATAAACTCTAAAATTATTATCTGTGATTTAGCCACATTCATAACTTTCAAAGTTCTACTCAAATGGTACAGAAATTTCTGGCCATCATGGAAATTTCTTACACCATTTACCTGAAATGTTTTTCTGTCAGGAGACACATTCTTGGCCTAATCATAGGAAGTTATATAGAGCAAAAAATGTACTTGTTAGACTAAATGGGAAAATGAGAAATTTCACATATCGGAGACCTACTATATCTCAAATAGTGAGCTAAACAAACGAATCCATTCTCTCAAAAATACTGTTTAAGTGCCTACTATGTGGCAGACATCTCTCTGATACAGGCAATATTGCAATGAATAATACAGAAATGTCCCTCAGACTCATGAATCTTACATTCCAGTGGAAGGTGCATGGAGTTGAGGGAGGGGCAAAGGAAGAGACAGTACACAAATAAATTAGTTTATGGTGTTATATCCATTTAAAATATAGTTTCATTCATTCTCAACACAATCCTGCAACCTCACTATTTTTTAAATGAGGAAATTGAAAACCAGCAATGTCACCTAACTTGTCCTCAAGTCATGCTATAAAATGGCAATGATTTAACTCAGGTTCTTCTGACTGGGAGTCTCTTGAAGTTTAAACTTATTTATAGTAGGAAAAATAATCAGAAGACAATTACTAAGTTCATAAATTATAACTATCAAAGAACAAAATAAAGTGAGATGGGAAAGAGATTTTAGAAGTAAACACTTACCTCTGGGTGCAAGTCATGATCATATGCCTGGTGTACTTCTCACTAGGGGACGTATGACTGACCAAGGGCCCTGTGACAGCACTTTGAAACTCACTGTGGTGTTTGCACTGAGGCCACCCTTTTGGAGGCTGCTTCCAGGCAATAACAAAGCACAATAGGGATATTAAGTGATGCCTGTTTCTGGGTGACAGGGAACTCCTCTGTTGGCTGACTTTGTCTCAAAGTCCCCTCTGAAGTCCTTGCTGAAGCTTCCTTAGGCAGCATCATTATCAAGGACATTTCCCTACCTCTCTCTTTATGTTACATTATGGTCTGAAGGTGCCCTAGTCTTATCTGCCTCCCTCACTAGTCTACCTCATAGAGGCATTTTCTGTAACAAAGTGCCACATGTGTTCATTTCTTAAAAGAACCATACAAGTGGTACCAAAGTTTATATGAACAAATGAGCAGTAAGATAAGGATTTGGGAGTGGCTGATTCACACTGGGAAGGTGAAACACTATCCTGGTTAGTGTACAGGGCATAGATCTTAGCACAATGTAGCAGCTCAATTCCTAAAGATTTCACCAATGATGACTTGGGAAAATGTCACAGTGAAGGTGGAGCAGAATTCTATGACAGGTGCAATGATGCAGACAGCTGAAAAATCTGGGGGAGTCAATGTTTATAAAGACAATGAGCAGGATATCCTTTAGAAGGGTGATGATAAACTGAGGGTTTTTTTTAACAAGGAACTTAAAGTCTGTCAACCCAGAGAGTTTCAGTTGTAGCTTATAAAGAGGCTCTCATTATCTGTGGTGAAGGATTAACACAATTAAGTGATAAGCTGAAGAGTTAATTGTCAGAGTCATAGAGCTCCAGACATGCTGGAATAGTCAACAGAAGCAGGTTTTTTTTTTTTAAAGATTTATTTATTTATGCATACAAGCTGGGGTACAGGCCAGAGGTGTGGGCAGCGAGAGGGTTCACCAGAGACAGAGTGGGGAGCAGAACAGACAGATCAGAAATACACTGCTGAGGGGAGCAGCGGGCGAGGCAGGAGAGGTCTGCTGCACCATGTGGGATTCTCCCTGGCCGGGCATTGAACTCGCATCGCGCGCTGCCGACAGCTCCACAGCGCAGCGCTCAATCACTGCACCACCAGGGAGGCCCCAGAAGCAGGTTTTTTTAATGAAAATATTAGGTCCCTGGTAGTGGGAAAATTAAAAGCTCAGATTCTAGAAAATGGGACAGGGAAATCTGAATGGATGATGCTGAAGATGCTGACTAGTCAACATACTGGCCACCTCTGAACTGTCCGGGCTTGCAAAGTTAAGCCATCTTTTAAAGCGAGAGTTAGGGCCTCCAGAGGGCTAGAAGATGCTACACAAGTTTCTCCTCACAAGGCAATAGGCACCTGCTAAAGAATTGCTAGACCTCTCGATGGCTGCCAGATCAATAATAAGGGTTTAACTCCAGCATAACTTGGTAAGGGAGGAAAGAAACTATACCCACAAAAAATTACAAGAACTGGTTGATCTATTCTGACAAGAGTGATGAAAGAACTTTTGGGATTGAATTTTGAGGGTGTTTGATCAAAGGGACCAGAATACATAGCCACATAAACAAGAATTGCCTTGATGTGTTTTCTAAAAACATGGAATTCAATATCCTAGCAAGGACTCCAAGTAAAAGAGCAAACTTGCTGATAGGGTAGCTTTCAGAAGTTTATAAAAAGTGATGATCAACTCTTAGCAAAATAAAAGTCCAATATTACCTTAGAAGATGGTAGAAGGAATTAGGAGTCTGAGGGCAGTGAGTATGCTGAATGACATGCTATGTGAGGCATGAAAAGGCAAGAGGACATACCTTTCACCAAGGTCATGAGCAATGTGCTGGTAAAAGGGGCGCCGTAATAATGACACTCAGCTGTTCTTTACAGACCAGAGTTGATGGTAGGAGGGGAGGTTACAGAGCTGGGCTCTTTAACATCCATGGTAGTCGTATCTCTCCCTAAGTAAAAGAAACCAGGTAATGGCACTTAGTCACCAGAGCTAATTTTCTTCAATTACCATAAAGACAGGTGAAGGAGAGAATTGTGAAAATGGTTAATAAAGCATGACATCCTTACAGACAGAAAATGTGGACCAACAACAAGGTTGCTGCTTGATATCTAAAACTAAAAAAAATAAACAAAACACACAAAAATGGAGGAACAAGAAAGGGTCCTGTAGCAGATTTAACCTGCAATGCAAAAAGTCTTACCAACTAGGCTATCAAACTCCTTACAGTGTTGGAGGATTCAGCAGGGCCTACAGTGTTAGGAAAAGTATAAGGTGGAACTCAAGGCAAGCTCCATTTAAAGAAAGACAGCACAGCCCTCGTTATTCTGGAGTAAGGGCAGGTATAGTAAAGAATTATTTGCTCTTTGAGAAATATCTCTTGGGTGTTACTAACTCTAGTAAACACAGAACTTTTTACCATGGAACATTCACTGACCATGGTTCTAAAAATACCCATCAAGAGCTGGATTTTTTGGGACAAATTCAGCTATAATATTACACAGGCCCACAGTCTACTGATCATGAGACAATAGCCCAGACCAGATGTAACACATCACAGTTAGCCTCTTCTGGCTTCAACCTATGCTCACATGGGATTTTTGCTACCACCTGCTTGAAAAAAAAATCAGAAAAAAAAATGCTGAGCTTGACGTATAAGTGGGTTGCTATAGTATATGGGTGCAAGTGATACATGTCCCATGACTGCCTTACATTCAGGACTAGTCTTGAAAAACAGTGGAATGGAAAAAAAAAATCTTCCCAGTGGCAGTACTATGCCTACATAGTGTACTTGGAATCTTGTATGGAAATAGAAGTAACCAAAATAAGAATATATACAGATGATACCAAGTACATGATGCCGTTTATTCTCTTTTCAGGAGTCTGGAAGGAAAACAAACAAACAGGAACATCAGAAAAAAAGAAGCCTGAGAAAGAAGTATACTGGGTGACTATATTGGAGGGAGAACAACTTGACAATTTGCTAAGACTCATTCCTAAAATGAGTTTTCCAGGATTCAGAATTCAAAAAAATTTTCATAATTTATTCTGAATTGAATCACTGCTGTTAAAGGTTTTTTAATGTTAACATTCTTATGTCAATCAAGAAAGGTAAGATTTTGGAAACCCTTCATTTTAGTTCTTCATCCATATGAGAAACAAACATGAAAAAGTATACATTGCTTTTTATTACTTCAAGAATAACTTTTTATTTGTGGTTTCCTAATATCTACACATATTTTAGAAGGCCCATTCAAGGTATAATTGAAAGGCCTGCATATAATAAGCTGAGGATTTTGGAACTCAGTCATAATTAATAACCTTTATCAGATGTTTCTTCTCAAGGTTAGCCCTAAGTCACAAATAAGTTTCTTAATACTTTTGTTTACTGAAGTTGTTGTGATAACAGAAATTACTTTTAACTACTTTGAATTACTTTCATCTACCATAAAAATGTACAATGTGACATGCCTTTTTCTTAATCACATATATCAACTATTGTCAACACAGCAAAAGTTAATGCTGAATGCTGTATTTTAATACAAATTTCAGAGATGTCAAAGATATAGCTTAAACTTATGTCAAAATTATTTGAGTTTATGGAAATAGTTTCTCAGATCAAGATTAAGTGTTACATATGCATATATACAATTTTTAAGATGTCAACCTGTGGCATCCATTAAACAATATATATTCTCTGAATTTCTCAGTTGATTAAAGGTTAGTAACTCATATTTTTTACTTCCTTTTTTTTTTTAATTCTCCACTTAAGGTAGAGAACTATCCAGCATATTATCCATTTTCTTTGCACTACCTTCTTGATTTCCCTATGAAATAAAGACATGTGTTCATTCTAGAACATCCCTAAAATCCATGTACTGCTTTGATTGTTTCTGAAATAATTCTTGGGGCCCAGAATATATCCACACCTCTCATCTAAAGATGCACTGTATACTTTACAGTTGATCTGAGTAAAGTATTATAGCTGTTTTCACATTTTGTTTACTTGTCTACTACATGAGCCCAATTTTCTATAAACAACACACTTACTCAAAGAATGATTAATTCAATGTTGAAATTGTTTGTTTTCCCAAAGCAAGCATCATTATATTTTTATGCAGGAGAGTAAAGATACTAATGTAATAGTTCTCCTCCTCATCTGCTTCCAAAATGCAACACAAATAAGGTTACAAGTTGATGTTTATATAAGTGCATTCATTAGGGTCAGTCCATTGAGAAGACTACACACACACACACACACACACACACACACACACACACACTCAACATAAACATGAAAATATAAAAAACAAATATTAGCAGTTCTAAAAAGAGAAATTGACAGCAATAGAATTATAGTAGGGGATTTTTTACACTACACTAATGTCACTGGAAAGATCATTCAGGCAAAAATCAACATGGAAACATTGGCCTTAAATGACTTATTAGACCAAAATGACTTAATACCTATACAAAAAAGAACATTCCATCTAAAAGCAGAATTATACTCACTCTTCTCAAATTTGCATTTTTGTTGATTCAGCCCTAGAAGTTGTATGATTCTAAGAATTATCTATCTTATACTATGGAAGTTCATAGTAGTCTCTTATGATCCTTTATATTTCTTGGAATTTGCTATAATCTCTCTTTTGTTTCTTATTTCTCTCAGTGATTCTGGCTAAAGATTTGTCTCCTTTGTTAATCATTTCAAAGAACCGGCTCTTGTTTTCATGACACTCTTATTGACCTTTGGACCTCACTTTCATTTATTTTCACTCTGATTTTTATTACTTCTTTATTTACAATGTTTTTTTGGCTTTTTTTTTTCTATTTCATTGAGGTGTACAGTTCTATTGTTTGAGATTTTTCTTGCAGTATGCCTGTATTGCTATATACTTCTCTCTTAGTAATACTTGCTACACCTCATAGATTTTGACACGCTGTATCTTCATTTTCATTTGTCTCCAGGTATTTTTTTATTTCTACTTTGATTTCTTTCTTGTTCAATATTTTTCCAGTAACATATTGCTTAATCTCCACATATTTGTGATATTTTTCCAGTTTTTTTTCTTGTGAATTACTTCTAGTTTCATACCCTGTAATGGGAAAATATTACATTATATGATTTTGATCTTCATCAGTTTATTGAGGTTTTTAGTCTCAACATACAACATACAACATAGTGTATCCTTGAGAATTTTTCCTGTGCTCTTGAGAAGAATATGTATAATGCTGCTTTGGGATGAATTGTTCTGTGTATATATAGTTGTTAAGTCATTTTCATTGTTTGCAACGTTCTTATATTCTGAATTGATCACAAGATACACTTAAATTACAGAATTGATTAGACTTTATAGCTCTTATTTAATCATCCATGATTAGTGTTATTCTCAAATAAAATTTTTTATAAGAATTGCACAAGAAGTTATAAAATATATTCCCCGAAAGCAACCTGAACTCCAGTAATCTGAGTAACAGATTAACCTCCACAAATGCAAAACTTAAGGACTCTAACCAAGACATTTTGCTAGTTATTTTATCACCTCACTTATGTACAGGATGGGAAAAATGTTTTAGTCCCCTAAAAATATATTAACATCTTTCCTTGAGCATTAGTGATAGGAATTGTGTTTTATCCCACAATGTTTTCATACATTTGTAGAGTTGCACCTTCTCTCCAAAGACCAAAACAAACATTATAGCAGAGTGTCAGATTTCTGTAATTATCACATCCCTTGAGACTTTACAAAAGAGAAGGACTTTTAAATAACAGAGACCTTCTTGGAGGTTTATTAATATCCATATTTAAGAATACTAGAAAACTTAAAAATATATGTGGTTTAGATTAATTGACGAACATCTAGAAATATTTAAAACTTAAGTTTTAATCCTAAAAACTATAGTAAGAGCATGGGAACTATAAAGTCCTTCCATAAAAGTAAAATCACTAACTCATCATTATTTAGCTCTTTATTAATCTATGTATTATTATTGAAGTCATATTTCAAGATACCCTAATTATGTCTTAATGTCTAATGCTTCATATACAGGTAGAGAGTTGTATTAGAATTTTGTGACTTAGGATATGTACTGTTAATATAGTGATGAAATCAGCAGTCAATACCTGTCAACATGTCTATGTGGACAGACTGTATTTAGTCAGTCCTACTGAACACTTACAAATACACACACACACACACACACACACACATCAGTCAGCAGTTTCCATAGTAATGCTACATAACAATCTACCCCTAAATTCCTCCATGTCCTAAGATAAAAATAATTGTTCCATACTCACCAATATGCAGGTTGTTTGGAAGTTAAATGATTTAGGCAGAATTTAGGTTTTCATTCTTCCTCTTTAATTAACAGGATAATAAGGGTAAGGCAGATACAAATCTATTCAGTGGTAAACTGCCATAATTTTCTCCATAACCAAAAATATTTTTTAGAGATAATGTTGATGTCTTCTGGAAGTGTGGGAGTGTTTGCATAATTTTACTTGAGAACTTGACATGCACCTTCACATTGTCTTTGTGTCCTTCTTTTGCTCCTGATCCCTTATCAGAAGACTATACCCAAAGCACGACTGTCTTGTTTGAGTGTTGCAAATCATGTATTCCAGAATTTGTTTCCTGAGAGCCAAATATCCTAATACCTCCCACGGTTGCCTCCCAGCTGACTTAAGACATGAAGACTTATTCCAAAAGAAACATCTCAAACTTTATAGCTCATTTACATTAGATTGTATCATTTAAGCCTGCAATTTTCAGATACCTATCAGGAATATAAAACAGGAAAAAATGTTTTATGGATGGGAGGATAATATACAAAATAAGTAGTGGTTTGGGTTGAGTGGCTTATCATCACCTGACTAAACTCATTAAGTAATTTGACTTCCATCTTATTTGGTTTTATGAAGTTATAGATAGCTTATACATCTAAATAAAAATACAGAAGCAGTACTGTGTATTTGTTTTTCTCCAGTCATGTCAATAACAAAAAGTCTCTTCTGATAAGAATCAAAATTATATTTGGACTGTTGCCTGGCTGAAATTCTTTGGAACCATCTTCTACCATTAATGTTTATAAAGAACTAGGTTCTTTACAAACAATAAAAATTTGGTGAAATTTGAGTGTCTGGTACATGACTGTGTTTTGCTATCTTTTTCAAAATTAAGGAATGGAAAATAAGGACTTTGCAAGCTTGCCAAATATGTAGATTTTCTGCCTTTTGGCAGTGGCCTATATATATACTCTTATTAGTAGGAGAGCTTACCTAGTACCCATGTAAGAAAGCAGGTCTATTTACTCCTATACTGTGACTGACACTTGAAGGTAATAAAATCTTTCTTGGAATATAGTAACCTCAGAGTCAAGTGCAACATAAAATTTGGAGAGACCCTGGGAAGAAAATATGAAGCACTGGCTTTCCAGGAGATTGTACAACTGTTTTCTGTTGCGGCCACCTCATTGTCCTACATGGACCCCCGGGGATCTGCCCTTATTAGGATCCCGCTATAAAATGGTATAGAATTCCTTATAAGAGTGACTTTTGAAAACAAATTTTTAATTCTTCAGGGTTTAACATTCCCTATTGATTCTTACTTCCTTTTAAATTTTGTCTCCTCCTGAGGGAAAAACCTATATACTAGAGCACTAAGGCATTCTGACACAAACTAGAGTGACTCAGTCTTGTTCTAACCAATATGAAATGCTTTTTTATTCAATGTTTAACATTGCAATAATATAGGTTAAAATATTAGAGACTTGGGTCCCTTCTCTATGATATTGCTACATTTCCTAAAGGGTCCTTATGTATATTTGTGACTTTTTGTGGCAAACGGGAATACTCTGATTGGATTTTAACAGCCATGAACATCCATGTCTGTATGTAATTTAGTAATGTTCAAAGCACTTAAGACTCACACATCCATATCTTCATTCAGACAACAAATATTTATTGAGTTCTTACTATGTTTCAGGCACTGGCACTATAGAATAGAAGTCAGAAATAGGAAAAAGTATTTCTGGAATTTTAAAAGGTCAACATTAGGAAAAAGACAAAAAGGAAGACAGGAACAAGTTAACAAATTCTGACTTACACATAAGTGCTGAAAAGATCATCCTGGCTTCAAAATGACCTTGTTGGCATCTGCCTTGACTTCAGTGCTAGAGCATTCTACTCTCCTGTGTTAGGTGTCTCTTTTCTGGCTTGTCACAACATAAAAAATTCAGCCTGGCAACCCCTGTGGCCAAAGATTAAGTCAGTGGTGTAGACCACATGACTGAGATCTAGAGCAAAGGAACAGGACAGTTCCCAGACACACCAGCTGAACTGCTGTACTTGTAAGCTTGCTTATGCAATGCACTTAAGTTCTGAACTGTGAAGAAGGGCTGAGAGGGATCAAAAGAATCAGCATTCTTTTTTTTTTTTTTAAGATTTATTTATTTCTGCATACAAGCTGGGGTGCAAGCCAGAGGTGTGGTCAGTGAGAGGGTTCACCAGAGAGAGAGTGGGGAGCAGAACAGGCAGATAGACCAAAATACACACTGCAGAGGGAAGCAGTGGGCGAGGCAGGAAAGAAAGGTCTGCCGCTCCATGTGGGATTGTCCCTGACGGGGCATTGAACTCTCACTGCAGACGCTGACAGCTCCACAGCGCTGTCCTTAACCCGTTGCACTACCAGGGAGGCTCAGAGTTAGCATTGTATCACAATGAACATGAATATCACTGCCTAAAATTGACATATTTCACACTCTTGGATACATAATTTACAAAAGTACAAGTATTTAAATGAGAGCTGAGGACCTATACTTTGAAGTAAGTAGTAATAGGTATATAGTAGTATTGATATATTTGCGGGCAATTGTTAAGTTTATATACCTTTTCATCCTTTCAGATTAATACATATTTAGTAATCTCTTAATCATTACAACATAGAATAAGTAATTTTCAATTAAATATGAGCATTAGTGTATTTCAAAATTATCTGTAATAGAAGGAAAATCAAACACTTCATTAAAATACCCAAAGATCAAATGACTTCAACTAGCAGGTCACTTGGAAGAGCTCAGTTAGGGACTTGAAAAAGGCATTTAATATTATACTTGGACTTAGAAGCATTTTTTCTAAAATAAGTCACTAACAATATACTGCCTTTCCAACACATTAGGTTACCTCTCATAATTCAGGGCAAGTATCAATGCTTTTTGTTTTGACTTTTCAAGAGTATTAGTAACACAGTATTAGTCAGTTCTGATTGATATTTCTCTTAGTCCTTAAAAAGTAAACATAATCAAAGTATTGTTGACATATTTAAGACAAGCTAAACAATGATATGTTATGAAATAAGAACTTTTCTAGATCATTTTTGTAAAAGCATCGCTTAATCTAGGGCTATGCCTGGAACTTATGTATACAGTAAAAGTGACAACTGATATATTTCCCTTAAAGAACTTGCATTCCAAAAATATGCCACAGATTCTCAGGAAGAGTTTCATCCACTTTAGAAATGTTATTAAATATTAAGAGAATTATAATAATTAAAATGAAACAATTTTATTGTTAAAATTAAGTATAAAATTAAGTATTTTAAAGATTGATTTCCACCCCTTCATTGTATAGGTGGTCTGGGCATCACATAGAGTCAATCAAAAGAAAAACGAGCACATAATTAGGAGAAGTTAACTGTATACTTTAGTATCTACATCTTTTCAGTTGTCAAACTACTATTGAATTATGGAACTAGTTATTGAACTAACTATTCAAGTTAGTAATGAAGTTAGTAATGAAGGTAACAACCCCTGCACATGTACTTTAACAAGAGAGTATATAATGAAACATAAACTTCACAAAACCCTGAAAATAATCAAGGGGAAAAAATAATGATCTCTGACTTGAAACTTTTGCTAAACAATCTACTTTCTGAAAAAAAAATGGCATTGTAGATTTAAACACACTCTCTTTTACAGCTAAAAATGTATAATATCATGATAATTAAAATATACTCACTAGTTATAAATCTACACATAATGCTAGAGTAGTCACTCTAAATGCAGAGGTTCTACAGTTTAGAAGTTTTAAAACCAAAACTGATGATACTAACTTGAATAGTTAGTTCAATAACTAGTTCCATAGTTCAGTAGTAGTTCAATAACTGAAAAGGAGTGGATACTAAAATATGACCATAAATCAATCCCAAAGAGAAGTGGAATGGGGTTCGGGTTACAAAATATTTTGGGGAAGTTGAACAGTTGTATGGGGACAGGGAATGTGTCAGTTCTTTTGTGATCACTTCTCAATGATTTCCTGGAAGATGTGGGATTTCCAAAGAGACTGGATTGGGGCAAAGTGACAAAATGTTCTCTGTGAACAGTTATGGGATTAGCCAAAATCATGCTGGGAAGGGGGTATGGTTTGATGGAATAGAGGACATTCTATGACTGACATTACGGGAAGGTGTGTACAACAAAACAGGGAACAGAGTCAAAAGGGAATAAAAGAACGTGAGACCCTAAAACTAAAATTATACCTTTCCATGTGTCCCCAAGCCAACGAAAGTCAATTTCACTTTTAGTTTTTAATCAAAAAACTGAAATAGAAATAATAGGAATAAAAAATACATCTGAGAATTATTCATTAAGAAATTCCCATGTAGACAGTTTCTATTTCAATACCAGAAAATTCAGTGTGGAAAACAAGGCATTACAATGTTTAATGCATGAGTTGTCCAGAAATGATTCTAATACGAAAAGGGAAATGTGTGAGAAAAATGTTAATTTTGCACTATTATTTAGAACTTCCACTGAAAATTAAGAACACTGAAAATTAAGAACACCAACGAGATTTACTTGTGATTGAAAAACACAAAACATTTGCTTGCTTGCTTGGTTATTCACTTGTTACTCTATTATATTTCTCTCCTATATATTTATTATAGATACTAAGCAAATACAGCACCCAAATCTAACAGATACTTTCCATCAACTTAAACTGAACTATCCCATTTTGGCTTATCTTCCTCCTTATCCACATTTTCAGCTTGCAGTTCACTTTTTCAGTGAACTGACACTTGGAATTGGAAAATAATCAGTTTCCTATTGCATAAATATTTTAAAAGAGATTAAAAAAAAGAAACAAAGATCACATTATACCTATTAGATGCCTAGAGCAGCAATTTTTTCCCTTAGAACATCATAGAGCTAACATCTCTTTTCTCTGTAGACTTCTCTCATACATACATCTACAAAGAAAATATTAAATGAAAAACCAAATTGAGTTGACTTTCTTGGTTGTAGACCACCCATTATAAAGGGTCACATATGTTCCCCTTTCTAACCTTAAAACAAGAGATCTACTATACCCTAAAATGGAAACTGGTTTGGAAGCTTCTTACCAATTAAATTCATATGTAATCAAATTATGTTCATTACAAAAGTTGTTTATCTAGGGTACTTATTACACTTGTACTTTTCTGCGAAGATGAGTAAAATTTGGGTCATTGTTGAGAAGCAATTAATCAGTGCACAAATTAAAGATACTTTCTTCTTCATTAGGGAACCTAAAGATTTGAACTATCGGTTAGCATTTGGACAGACGAAAATTTATTTGTTTGTTTAAATAAGCAATTAAATTGAAGGGAGGTGAGTCCTGTAACTGAGGCAGCAAAAGGCAGTATGGAGCAATTTGATGAGCAATAGTAGTTTCATGACTGCCGAATTCAGGAAACATTTGTACTGCATTTTACTATTCCCCTTTTCTTTTAGTCTTTGACGGATATATAATAATTATATTTTATAAGAATGCCAGTGGTGACGGAAGTGCTTCTCCTAATGCAGAGGCTGTAAAGCTATCAGAAGAGCTTTAAGCAAATGTTATCTGTTTTACAGAAGAAATCAATTACCTGCAGATTGCTAAAACCAGTGACAGGCATGGTAAGGAATAAAATGTGTTAAGTAGAAAAGTTACAGCCATCAACATGTAAGGAATTACATGATATATGAAAGCAATCACTTGTTCAATTTACCTTCAAAACTAAAACAAGTTCTTCTGCATTGGAAATAAACATGAACCTCTCTCTGAAAAGGGAACAATTTCCAACTCAATGGAAAAAGTACTGTATAAATTTTAGCCAGCCATAGTGCTATTAAGAGCATACAACCAGGTTTTCAGAGATAAAGTATGTGAACTATTTAACATACTTATTTCAAAGTAGGCATCAGTTTGTCTTCATCTTCCTGCAATTCACTGTTATGTAATTTTTCAGATATGCCTGGAATAAAAGGAGTCTGCAAGAAAATATCCCAAGCTTCATAACATTCCTTATAGCTATATCAAACTACGACCGATTTTGCACAATTAAAAATATCTTTTCATATATTTATGCTTAATATTTATTACTCTCTGTTGATAACATTTTATTACCTACCATAGCAAGAAAATGATTCGAGTGGGCCTTTTTTCTGCTTAAAAAAGAAAAAATATATTTGTTTCAAAGAGGCTCTGACAGTTCTTCTGGAGGACATCATGGTTCAAAATACTCATCAAAGCTGTTAATTACTCAGGTAGAGCTGGCATCTTGCTTGTGAAACAAGGTCACCATTTTTAGTTCTTTATCCTATCAGTCCTCTAGGAATTTTTACATTGTATAATTTAATTTTTAAAACAAATTAATTCAAATCACATGTAACATAAAAAAAGTGATTTCTTAATATTGCAAAACAGGAATCATTTTACCAGATGTGCCCTTAGAGACATCACAGCATAACCATCACATTTCAGCAAGTGTCATTGTGTGCGATGACAGCCATGACGAGCGATACCTGCCTAATGAAGAACTTATGTTTTTCTTTATACTTTCTTCTTTTTTTAAACTGGAAAGTGTTTAGAAGAATTTGTTCACATGATCTTTTAATAGAATCAGGAGTAATATACCAGCTGGTGCATATCATTCTTCGACAATATTCTGAGGGAGAGTTCCATACTGATTTAATTTTCGTGGGAATAAAATATGTATAATCAGATGTCACGCAAGTCAATTGTCCTTATAGGACAAAAGTTAATGATAAATTTAAAGTCCTACATGTTTGGAACACTTGCAAGTTAAAAATTTAAAGAAGAGCTATACTAGCAGGCTTTTTTATTCACTCCAACACAGAAAACAATATTGTGAAAATTCCCACATGAAAGACAACACTGCTAATGCTTTTTTCTCTGCAAAATTATCAGGTTGATATAATGGTGATGTCCTACTGATTATTCACCACAGACCTTCCAGCAGGATAATGCATTCTTAAAATATGAACTTGAAGCTAAAATATTAAATATGCATTTCCTCCTCCTATAGGACATGTTGAAATGCCACATGCTGTTGGTGAGAATGACCCATAAGTGCTGGATTTTTCTCCCCCTCGTTCTTCTTATCCAGAAACTGTTAGTGTGGCGTGCAATGAACCAAATCAACAATGTGATTCAAGCTGTCTCGGTAGCTTCTTGGCAAAAGAAAGGATAAACTATAAAAACTCCCCTCCTACAGCTTTGAGCTCTTGCTTCCCACACTTTAACATCTTCTGTCACCTCTGGCGCTGTTACTGACCCATGCTAAGCTAAACTAAAGGATGATAAGTTTGCTGCCTTTGCCCTTGTCCTGAGGGGCTGCACATTATCCTATCAAGTATCAGTAGCCATTTCTGTGGGATATTTGTCAACCCACGAAGGCCTTTGGAACAAATGAAATGGGCAGCGAATTACAAAAATGTCATTCTCTAAAAGAAATAGATGAAGG
The DNA here is from genome assembly GCA_004024925.1 of Scalopus aquaticus. Classification (NCBI taxonomy): domain Eukaryota; kingdom Metazoa; phylum Chordata; class Mammalia; order Eulipotyphla; family Talpidae; genus Scalopus; species Scalopus aquaticus. The sequence continues at coordinate 27,583 of PVIJ01004444.1, forward strand.
CTTTTGTTCTCCAGTAATAAATAGATGCCATAGGCTTATAACACTATTTTTATATTAAATTTGACAGGGTTACTATTTCTAGTTCATTAAGGGAACAGCTTGAAAATTATTTCTTTCTGTACTCTTAAAGATAATGTTGTTTCCTTCTTTTCTTTCCAGTAATAAATATAAACAATACCTGGTGATATATTCTGGAAGCCACAAAGCATGATTAATTTCCACTTATTTTTTTTTAATGATTGCTTTCAGAAGAACAAAAATTATTTTAGGAAGGGATTTCGAGATTATAAACGGATTATGTAAGAGGAAACTATGAATGGATTTTTACAAAATCTGATTTATTCATTTTCCTCCTTTCTTAATAAATCACAAATATACTACTTCCTTTTCTCACTTTTCTCACACATTATAGTTTTACAGGGCATCATGATAAATATGCCATGGACAAAGGTCAAGCAAAGGATAATAACTCAATTCTTTAAATGAAAGCTTCAAAGTAAATTCTGTGTTTAACAGCAGTACACAGGGGTCAAGATGACAATGTCCCAGACTAGAGAATAAAATGTGTGCTAATACCTTTGAGTACATTCAGTACATTTGTTAAATGGGTATACTTGGACAGACACACTTAGATGTCCTTTGAAGTGGAACTTGAGTGAGAGATGTAATATTTGATAATAAATTAAATAAATGCATATTTTTAGATAGACTTGGATGTGTTCATGTTCAGGTGAACATTTTTCCGAGTTAAATATTTCTAATAAAATAGGTATATTTCTTCTCCAGTTTCACCTACCCAATTATTTTAGAATTAAGTTTTTTTTCTTACCAAGATTATCTTCTTAAGTAAAATTTGTAAGATTAGGTAGTGAAAATAATACATGGGAATGTTTTGACCCATTAGTGTACCAATGAAGACTCTTGATGATGTACTTTTTATGAAAATCATTTAATAGTGAAGTATTTTACCTATCTTTATTTTCTTATTTAATGTTTTAAATCACAATTTGAGTAGATATACTGTGCTGCATATCATACGTTTAGTCAATATATGTCTATATTTTTGTAAAATTAACTAGTAAGAATAGTAAAACACTGAGTAAACCAATTCTAATTTCCAATTCAGTCAAAGTCATCACTTCTTAGAGAACAAATATTTTTTAAAATTCAACTATATCTATTAAATGTTCAGTGAATATTTACCTGATTTTGTTTTGTTTTTAATTTCTCTTTGCTTTTCAACATGGGAACACAAGTCTGTCTTTGTGAGCTCCCTGATTGTATGAGCTTTGATAGGTGTGCTATGGAAGCCAAAAGTTTTTAAAAGAATACCTAAGTATGTCAATCCACATTTATCCATTTAACATGTGCTCAAACTCAAATGCACATTTTAATCTCTAGATGGACCCTGTCATCTGGACTCTTATCTATTGTTTTAAGGTGCCCAATATCCACCTTCTGTCCTTTTTCTCACAGGTTAGTCCTCTTTGCTGGCAACCAAGATTTCTTTATCCTAAAACATTTAAATTCCTTGACTAAATCTAGTTAGTGATTCTAACTCATTGAGAAAAGAAGGTGTTTGTAAAACATATAAAGTACAAACCATAAAAATGCTTTATTTTTTACAAATGGAAATTTATGACTAATATTCCCCATATTTTTATCACAAAGAGAATAGATAAGTTACTGAAGCATGGTAGATAAAAAGATTTTCATTAGCAGAAAACTGTAGAAACATTATAGGGGTTACTCAAAGAACTGAATAATTTGTTTTTCTGTTGATCTTTAAAAACAGAGCAAATTGCATCCTATTTTCTTCTGTCCCACACAAAGGAATTAAAGTACAGAGTATAGTTAATCTTTGCATCATACAAATACTTTTAAAATTTGGTTTCTATTTTTATCTGACTTCCCAAGTAGAGACATTTTCCAAAGTCCACTAATTTTATAAATATAAATACCATTTTAAATAAATTGATTTTTTAAAATTTCCTTGATTTGTATTCTTTAATTTAGACAACAGATAAAACTGAACTTGTTTCTAAAAATATCTTCCTCTTGATTTCACATTGCTGCACTCTGGGAAGCAGTAACTAGAAGCTCAGAGCACATCAGTGGGATTGTGGGAAAGGCCCTAATAAAGGATGCTATACTTCCTCTAAAGTAAAAAAAAAAAAAAAAAAGACAAGCAAAAGAAATAAGCTTCCTCACCTACTGGTGAAACTGAAGAGCATTTAAGTCACATTTGAACTAAGTGCTGTGGGGTTGGGGAAAAAAAAAATATATACACACACACACAACAAATCTTAACCTAACAACAACTTGGCAGCCTACGACCCATAAAATGGCAAAAATGGCAGAAGGGAATGAGTCTGGGGTTGCTTCAAAGGCATGGTAGCCTAAGGGAAATACTTTCTCTACACAAACCCACCTTAATCTAGTTGCCAAGCTGACTTGCATTCAAAAAGGTGGGATTTGACCGAACAACGTTGATGGGAAGAGGTGTATTTTAGCAGTTCTGTGATAATTTATTTAACTAATGATATTTTTGTAAATTAATTTAAAATATTTTGGAATGAGAATATCTGTCTTTACATATCCGTGTTTTGGGACAAGCAGCAAAAAATATTAAAATATGGAAACCTGGAAATATTTTATAAAATAATTCTTAAAATCATCTTGAGGATTTGCAAAAAAAATATTGCCAGATCATTTATACTAGATGCACTTAAAAAGCATATAAAAAGAAAACAGAAGAATAATTTGGAGTTTGCAGACCAAAATTTTCTAGCATAATTGAATCATGTTTAAAAAGAAAATACAGTTTTTCCTTTCTTTCTTTTTTATTAACCAATGAGAGAGAGGAAATAGGTAAGACTTGCTAAAATAGAATAAACTTTGTGGCAGGTTTGAATTAATTTCCTTTTGTGTTGATCTTTAGAATAAACTCTTCTCTATTTAGTCAATTCTCTTCTGTCTCCTTGTGCACACCCTTCTCTTCCAATCCTGTTCAATTGGCTAGCTCTCTTGACTTTGACTTTTCAATATTCTAGCATCCATAAACAATTTAAAATTTCAGTTGCTTTGATTCTAGTTTGGACCCTCATGATTCCTCTCTTGTATAGTTTGCTACCAAACAAAAACATTTAACAAAATAATTTTAGTATCAGTAGGTTTACCTCCATTCTCCCTCCATTGTACACTACTCTACCCGAGACTTTGTAGATCACCCCCACCCCCACCCTGCGCTACCACGAGCGTGGAAGCGTGGAAGCAGCCTAGCACAAGAGTCCTTCTGCTATACCTCTCGCGAGATCCACAAACATGGCTGGGTTGCTTTAAATCTCAAAGACTCATTTTCCTAATTCAGAAAAGCAGGACTAATAATAGTACCTCCTTTGAGGAGTTGATATTTTGAAAGCACTTGAATTTTTTGCAGTTTACCCAAGCTATTTGTCATAGCATGATCCCTTCCAAGATAGAGAATTTTAGTGGGTGTGTTTCCTAACAACATCTAAATAATATGAAATGCAAAATATGTTATCGTTTGAATTTGCTGACATTTAGAACATGTATTTGATAATATTTAATATACTATTATATTTCCAAAATGGTTTCTTTTTCTTCACACAAAAAACATTGCAATGAATGATTTTATCATTTCATATTAATACATCTATTTGTATAAGTGGCTTTTAAGTGTTAGTAGTTTAAAATTAGGCCTATTGACATGAAATTAGGTGTTTTTCTTGTTAGCAAACATTTCCAAAAATGATGGGACTACCAAGTATATATGATGTCTGGGACAAGTTCTGACTAAGACACTCATGGGTTAGTGAGATACTCTAAACCTAGTTATTTTAAATGCCTTTTTAATGGCAGCATTAATATAATTCTGTTAAGAACACAATAACCACCACATTTACTCATTCCTGGGGAATAATCATGAAGGTTGATTTTTATTATCATCTTAATTTTCAGAAGATAATATTAAAGTAGAATCACAAACTTGTGCTGTTAATAACATCTAATAAAATGAGTTGCAATTTAAATCCATAATGCACAATTTTAAAAGGGAAGTAAACTACTGCTTTTAAATGGCTCAGCTTATATTGATAAAAAGTTGGCACAAATGACTAATATTTTTAAAGTTTAATTTCCAATTTTAACTTTGAGCTACCACACAGCAACAACTGCTTGTTAAAAATTGCTTTGCAAAATAAGCCATAAACTATGTATTATATATACATTTAATAAAAAGAGAATTCTTCAAATCATAATATATTAATTAGCTACATGATATAGCAAGCCAGGATCAGATTACTTATTGAACTAATTTAATTTGCACAGTGGCAGCTAATTTAAAGGAAGCATTCTTTTTCATGCTTGTTTTTAGCAATTGTTAAGTTAAAATTATTAGTCTGGAATTTGAAAACAATCTTTCTCCCTCATTTTCTCTCTTTTAGAGAGAAAGTTTTTGGTGTTTTTTTCTTTGGTGGCTAGAAAAAAATATTTTAAAATGATAAGAATAAACTAGATGATGGAAACTCATTGGTAGAAAAAAATGAAGTCGGTTTCTAAGATTAGCATCAGTTTTTCATCTCTTTATTCTCTTTTCAGAATCCTCTCGAAATCCATGGGAGATCAACGTACCCGGGTAAGTAAGAATATACTTTAAATATGTTGAATGGTATGGTCAGAACAGACAAATGGAGGCTGAACCCCACTGCCCACAAGTCTATGTGCTTGTTCTGTACCCATAAATTCCGAAGTAGATCCAAATAATAAAGTGGGCTTAACCAAGTTATTATTAAAAAGGATATGATGGAAACATTTATATGATTACTAATATATACTTTAAGACTGATCTAAAAATGAGGCTTGTTGAACAAGTTTTGATAACAAACAAAACTTTGCCACGAGTCCCAAACTAATGGAAAATAAAAACTATTCCAAAGTTGTTGCTGATATATTTACAAGACAATCTAATTAAATAATGATATCCACAGACAAATATGCCAATGTGTTCAACAATGGAAGTGAATGACAAAATCAATGGAAAGAAATAGGAAACCTCTATTAAAATTTAGTTCTGATATACATAAGGAAAGATATGTCCCAATTCAACCAACATTAACTTTCTCACTAATTTGTAATTATTTGCTATTAATATGACTCTCACATTCTAATCACAAGTTAGTCAGGGATAAACAAATGTAATGATCATTTAATCAAACAGGCACTGGCCAAGTTAGAAGTCATATTGTCCAGATGATATGTGCAACCTGCATAGTTTTCAAATGAGAGAAACTGATGACTGTACTGGTGAAATGATGAACTGAAAGCTCTAATCAAACTTCTATTATCATAGATTTATTGAGTATTTTGTGTGATACACTATTCACAGATCACAATTAAATCCTATGTGGGTAACATGCTTCTTCAGCCAAAAAATTCACTGAAAATTACCTATCCACTCATTTTCTGAAGTCTAGGAACACCAGTGATGACTTTCACCTAAAGTAGAAAATCACTGGACACCCAAGCCACTTAAACCCTCTAATAGGAGCATTTATACATTCTTCATAGATGAGGATCTAATTCCAGTTAATGTATTCAAGAATAATGAAATTCATTAATTCTATTCTGGTTTAAATTTTTATACTCTTAAGTAAAAAATGTTGCCTTCAGGCTCTCAATTTAATAGAAACTATTTAAACTTCACATATACATATGTTTTCCCCTCTCCGTTTTGTATTTTACACTGTAATGGAGATTTAAAAAATTCAGAATTAATTAAACAAATAAAAGCATGAGGTCCAGAAATGTAGGTAGGTGAACAGCTATTGAGTTATCTTTTACTTTTTTTTTTTCTCGCTGGAGTTATAATTTCAAGTTCATACTCTGATAATGGGTTAGAGAAACTATTCAAAATAAAAATGAAATGAATAAAGTAATTAATACAGAGTTGGCAAAATCAATTTGAATAAGAAACAGGCTGATGGTCTTATCTAATTTGTAACACAAACCAAAATTATTAAAAACTTAAAAAATTTAAAAGGAGAATGTTTTGGCAAATGACAGCATCCTTGAAATGATTGTTTGGCCATGCAAATTGGTGGTTCTCATCTACAAGTTTACATTTAGGATAGCACATTATTACCAATTCCACATACATATTTAGATAGCTAACAATTTAAAGTGAAATGTCTTTTTTTTTTTTTTTAGCACAGCACAGGTCTTATTTTTGCTTTTCTTTTATTTGATATATGATTTAACAGATCAATTACATAAGAAGAAAACTATTCCCCCTTTACCTGTTTCTATCTAAAAGAAAATTATATAGTAAAAGCAAGAAAATAACACAGAAATAAGAAAAAAATGTATATGCTATATTATAAAGGAAATGAAAATATAAACAAAGTGCTGAATATATTTTCATAAATCATTTTTCTGTCCAATTTTTTTTATAAAGATTTTTATTTTTTTATGCATACAAGCTGGAGTACAGGCCAGAGGCATGGGGTGGTGAGAGGGTTCACCAGAGACAGAGTGGGGAGCAGAATAGGCAGATCGACAGAAATACACTGCTGAGGGAGCAGCGGGTAAGGCAGGAGAGGTCTGCCATGCCATGTGGGAATCTCCCCAGCTGGGCATTGAACTTGCATCACCACTGCCGACAGCTCCACAGTGCAGTGCTTAACTGCTGTGCCACCAGGGAGGCCCTCCATCCAATTTTTTATTGTGAAACTGATTATCTACAACCCCTAGTCATCCATGTCTCTTACTCTAGTTTTCAGTTTGAATCAAGTTGGCTACTTATTGTGAATTAAAATTTTTCATTCTACATTCTAATAAATCTTGTTTTTCACTTTATTGGATTCTCAAGTCTGATACTTTATAAACATACCATCTCTCCCATTAAGTTGAAGCAGAAACAGTGTTTAAAACCTAAAAATGTTAATAAAATAACACTTCTCAAAAGTGTTTATGTAATAAAGACAACTGTATTTTTTAATAGTAACCTATGCTTTCCTGTCTTATCCCTCCCAAAAGCAAACTCACAAAAGGCTTTTCCATATTCTCTAGGCTCATGAAGTCATTCAATAAACTAAAAATAATCAGTGCATGAAAAGGCTCAGAAAAAATACAATGATTTTGCCAAAAGCTCTAGTATCTTCCAAATAGCCAAGAAAGAGAACACAGAGAATACTTTTGGTAGACGGCTAGGCTCTCCAAGACTATGCAGGAAGCATAAAACTTCAGATAAACCTATATTCAGCTGGATCCCTGAAATGGCTGAAACGACTGTGCTCCTGTGAATTCTGGCTATTTGAGAGCTTATTTTATCAATTAATTACTTGTGGACTTTAAAAAGAGCCTGGCACAAAATAAATACTCAATTAACTCTATGATAGCAGAAATTTTGATTAGTGCTTTCCCCATGCAGTCATCAAGTATTAGTGCCATAGCCAATAAAATTTTTCTTGGTGTGGAACAATTTAACACCTGCACCAACCAGAATGTTAGCAAAGTAGTAGTTCTCTACTACTAATAAAAAACTAGAACTTTGAGAACCTTGACTAGTGCTTAGTTTCTCTTTCTAGGTCAGCTTTTGACTCTTAGCAGAGAGAGAGAGAGGGGATTAACTTGGAAAAAATAAGGATGATACAATGGGAACATAAAATGAAGAGACTATATGACTTTTTTATGGGATGGGATTCATATCAATATTTTACCTGTCATCTATTACTCATATGTGTTATTCATCTTTATTCCAGATTTACTTATTTCTCCTTCTACATATATGAAATTGAAAACTTTTGAAGTTTTAGCCCCACCTCTAAAAGCTACAATAATATTTGGGATTCTAGGAGACATCTGATTATTTTAGGAGACTTCTGATTATTTTTTAAAAAGAAATTGATCAGAAAGAACTTTGTTCTCAAAAATCACTATCCATGTACGTATATGTGTATGTATTTATTTTTGTTATCAGTGTTTGTGTTTAGCAATTATGTAGATAATCTTTTTTCAGTTATATTTGTTGTGTTTTTTAAATTTTTCTTATACTTCTGATTATTAATATTTATATTCTTTTTGGCATAAAAGCTTATAAAACATGATTTAAAAAACAAAATTTATTTACTTTTTTTTAAAGCTTTTCTTTTTATTTAATATTTGTTTATTTATGCATACAAGCTAGGGCACAGGCCAGAGGCATGGGGCGGCGAGAGGGTTCACCACAGTCAGAGTCGAGTGGGGAGCAGAACAGGCAGATGGACGGAAATACACTGCTGAGGGGAGCAGCAGGTGAGGCAGGAGAGGTCTGCGGAACCATGTGGGAGTCTCCCCAGCCGGGCATCAAACTCGCGTTGCCACTGCGGACAGCTCCGCAGTGCAGCGCTTAACTGCTGCGCCACCAAGGAGGCCCTATTTATTTATTTTTATTGCGGTAACATTGGCTTACATTATTGTTGGTATTTTGTAAATACAGGATTCCCCTCCCCCTACCAGTTATTAACACCTAGTGCACAAGCCACCAAATCATCCACAGTCCACCACCATAGTCCATTATGCTCCCCTCCTTTATTCTTCCCCCTGCCCCAATTCCTCCCCCCATCTGGATGTTTCAGTTCAATAATCAGCTTTCAAAGGTTAGTTTTTCAGCTTGTTTTGAATATGACCCTTTATTTGGTTTCTCAATATATATATTTAGAGTCTTGTTTTGCTCTTCCTCGAACAGAGCTCCTACAGTTAGTTGTTTTGGTGGTTTCTTGGTGAGAAGTTTGCTGTTCTAATGCAGTCTTATCTGTTTCCATGTTTTCCCAATGATGGATAGTCTGAGGAGGGGTGGGAGATGGAACCCTAATATTAATGCTAAAGTTAAATTACAATGAAGAAACTTTAAGTTCTCCTTTTCACTGTGAACACTGACTAAACAACTCTCTCTCTCTCTCTCTCTCTCTCTCTCTCTCACTTAGGCAGTCTAAATTGCACTTTTCAAGTGTGGGACAATTTTTTTAAAATATGATTTAGGCTATCCACTATTACAATTCGTGTTTTTTCAAAATTTATTTACTCATAAGCTAGATTACAGAAAATCCAAATAGAATAAGAAAAAAAAAGTGTGTTTTTATGAGTAAGAGTGTAACAACTTAATAAGAAACTCCTAAAGTAAACATATTAATCTTTATTCACACTGGGATGAGCGAGCAGCTTTCCTGCCCACTAATGAGACATTTTTGACCGACTAAACCATTTCAGGGCCCTCTAATGTCTACTCATTCAAAAGATCTCCCCCACCCCCATACCATTTCCATCCAATGGTCTCTCTGCCTGATCTGCATGCAATATTGTCTGCCAGCATGAACGATTTACAATGGGCACTTTATTTCTGTAATTTAAAAGGAAAGAGAGAGCGAGAAACAACTACTGATGCAAAATATCATTTTTTTTTTCTCTTTCTAATGGATGAGTAATAACCAGGAGATTTCTGAAAAGCTGTCCAGGGTGCCTGTCAGCACTGGCAAAATTTCTGACCCATAGAAATATATTCACAAACAGCCCCTGTGATTATGAGTTACAGGCCCTTTTGGAGAAAACTGCTTAGAGAAGCACCAGAGAAATGATAAAACTAGTCTAAATACTTGGCACACAGAGTTCACCATTCATACACAAGGTTTTGCACAGAAAATATATAAAATTATGCCTTTAAATTTAAAACAAAATGTGTGTGTGAGTGAGTGTGTTACATAAGAACTCTACAATGAAGTCCTATTTCAATAGATGCCAAAGGGCTAGAAATCAGGAAATAGATGTAAATTACATCAGACTTTGGCACCTTACAAATCCATATTCCCATCAGCTCCAATCCTTGTGCTCCAATTTAACTTGATTCTGAAGATCCTCTTTGTGGTTTGATTTGGAACCTATTACCTCTCTTTTGAGATGAGAACAATAAGGGAGGAGAGAAGGAATATATGAAGAAAGGTAACAATAATTCACTTGAATTAAGGGATCATTTTGCTTCATGTTCCCTTTCAGTCCTTCCTGCCCTTGCATAGATCTTGGCAACCGTTGCTGTTACGGTGCCAATTTAGTGAAGGCAGTGGGCATGGTGCTGGAGTGGAGAGGAGTAGCACAATGTCTCCAAACGGAAACTGCTTGTCAAGCACCAGAAGCCGAAAGGAAATTAGGAAACCAGGGGTTAAAACAAGTGTGGTCATTCAAATCAGAGCTTTGCTCTACACGGGATTTCTTTTAGTAAGGACTAAGCTGAGCAGCAAGCACCTCTGACTAGTCTCTTGGGAAAACTGCAATTTGTGCATAACTTTCTACTAGGGATTCTCTCAAGCCGCTGTTCACTTTGCAGAATGTGAAGAACATGTCTCCAATAAGTGAGGAGGTGTGCACCTAGCAAGGTACATGTATGAGATCTACAGAGGACAGATTGAAATGAATATGATGAATGTAGTGTTTATATGATCCTCATAGACATAGTAAGTTTCTTGGATAAAAAATCAGTTAAAGTGGCAATTTGGCATCCGTGGAAGAAATATCTGGTTGGTTGACTGCAATTTCATTATGAATCAGCAGTTTTGGCACTGTGCAGACACAATCAGAGATTAATTTTATGATGTCACCTAAGTTTCTTTGTGCTTCATTTTAAAACTCAGGCAAATGTCCAAGAATGATTGGGGGGGGGTGAAACAGTAATAACTTTGTCTAGGGGGTAAATTGTGTAAATACAAATAGTATAAATCATATAGATTGTAACTTATGCCATATTTACGATGGCAGAATACTTCTACAGGTGTTATGTTGTTTGGTTCTTGTAATATCCCTGTGAGGTAGACAGAGGAGACTCTCTCAATTCACAGTAGAGGAAACTGAGGTCAAGGAAGTTACTAACCCCTGATAACTTTTCTAACCATAACTTTAATTCAGGTCATCTGATTGTAATAACAGTGATAATTTTCAGTTCATTTGCAGTAGGGAGATGAGCTAAATTAAGCAAGAGTACTTTCATTCTTGGTCAGGGTTGTTTCTATTGGTTCAGAAGAAGACAAGTAAAAGTGGACGGAATAATACAATTCAGAACCTGATGTAGAATAACAGTGTATTTTTGTTGGTATTGATAGTATGTACGTATGATGGTATAGATGAATGAAACTATGAAATTTGCATTTTGTATGTGACCACGCTCTGCAAATGTTGATCAGCATTTATATGGCTGATACTGAAAACGCATCAGTAGCTCTGGTCTTAGTCACTTTGGATTTGGCCTATGGCAGTAAAGGCACTTTTTAGTTAGCTGCCATCACCCTCTAATTGTTTAAGAAGATATAAAAATGAAAAGGAAGAACCAAGATGTTGGTCTCAGAAGCAACCAGCACTATCACTATGTGTGTGCTGGCTAAGAGACAACTTTCAGTGCCTGTTACAGCTAAAGCTAGAATATGAATTTTCAATTTTCATATTTGAAAAGGCAAGTGAAAGTGGACCACCTGTTTATTTCAATATTTTTATAAAAGTGCTATTTTCATTTGTAAAAATTCCAAATTATCCTACCTTTTTTTTTTTTTTTGAAATGCAGTGTTTGCATGGCATTCCGAATGTACTGTGAAACTCAGACTGAGTGGAAATTTAGTTTGTTAGTGGCTAATAACTTTTTCCTAGTAAATCAACCTAAAACTCAGAAAACTAATTCTTTGTGTTTGTCTGCCCAAAAACCTGTAAAAAGAAGTAGTATCTGTGCATAATAGAAATAAGGAGATGATAGTAAGGAATACAAATGCTATGAAACATAGTTTCATGGGCTTGTTTTTTAATTCTTGCTTCTTTTTTACATTTCAAGAGTAAAACAAAGAACAAGCTAACAGCAAGAGATTAATGCAAAAAAAGGTGGCTCTTCCCCAAACATTCTCCCTTTTTTATACCACTGTCTGGAAAATGAATTGAGGTTCCGGAAACTAGCAGAGCTTTTGCATTTTTCTTCATTAGGAAGTGTATTTGTAAAACAAGCTCCAAATTTTTGCCATTCATGATTCCTGGTCACAGGGTGATATTCTTTAGTGACACAATCGTCAATGTATATGAGCCAAAGGATCATTTCTCATCCGGGGCACACAACGTAGTTCAAGCGCAGCTGAAACCACCCCTCCCACACTCTCCACTTCAACAACAGCAGCTCATTATCAGAAGCACGTTGGAAAGGGCGGTGCAAGCACAAAAATCAATCTGATTGCCTGTATAGCTCGGCAAAATCATTCCAGGGGAGAAAAAAGAAATGTCGGAGAGGAGGTAGAAAAGAGGCTGGGAGGGTGGAAGAGAGCAGGAATGAGAACATCAGCCCTCACAGGCCCATAAGGACTGAAGTTTAATGGCTGAGTGCTTGTTTTGAACTGTGACCTGAGGTTTGGCTGGGCACTAACAGTGGCATGCCTCATCAGCCACTGTCATAGCCACCCCGGGGTATACCTCCAGCAGGGAGTCAGCTCCATATCCTGAATTCTCAACTACCAGCTACCCACTGCCTCCTCCGCACGCACTGCTGAGACCCTGCCGAGAAATCAGCATGCAACCCAAGGAAGCATCCTTTCCTCTGGAATAAAAATTAATATTACTTGTCATATTTCATGTCTGAGCTCTTTTCATGCTTTATCCTCTGGTAATGAGGGCTAAATTACCAATATTAGTAGATTTTCATGGCTAGCACAGAAAGAGCTGTTACCAGAATAAATGTTTGCCTTGCTTCTGTTGGACACAGACTCTGCTAATGCAGCTTTGCTAATTATTTCTAAATAGGCAATAATCTGCATCCCCTAGTGCTGGATAGTGGATTGGCCACGTACCTGCTATTTCCCTTATTTACATGTTTTACAACTTTATCAACTACACTAATTACACTCTGAGCACTGTTTAAAATTTTCTGTTAATAGAGATACAATGATGCACCAGAGGATGTGTATTTATGCCATAATTACGCCTCTGTTCCTACGATGCAGTCTCCAATTAGCTGTCTACGGTGGCACAAGCAGCTGCCTGATATTCTAAAGCAGTGAAACATCTGCACGGCGGATGATACGCTCACATGGATTTTTTTTTAAGCCTAGAAATTTACACCCAAGGGAGTGCAGACAAATAGGAGCCTGTCATGTGTAGGGATGATTAGAAATCCTCACCATGGCAACATTGGAGCAGCCATGTCACAGAGTGAGGGGACACATGTCTAGATGAAGGCGCTAAAAACATTTGCCATTTTTTTTGAGCTTCAGTCTTCCAAACTTCCCTCCCTCCCCCTTTCTCTTTTTCATATTCTTCTCTTTGCATCTAAAGCCAACCAAAACAGCAGGTGAAAAGGCCAAAGTCTGCAGCCATGCAAGGCATATGACACACGGGATTCAGTGTTAGGAAAAACAGTGCGCAATCAGAAATGTTAGACCCAGGAAATGTGCAGGACTGGGGTGTGTGTGTGTGTGTGTGTGTGTGTGTGTGTGTGTGTCTTGAAAAATATAGAAATAATTTTAATTTTCTTTTACTGGCGGACTGTGTTAAAAGCAAAAGGAAAGATAGAAAATAAATATTAGACAGAATATAACAGTTGAGGTACCTTATTCAAAAGATGACACCTAATTTAAAATTTCCTTTTAACCCTCATTAACAGTTACAATTTCTGCATGAACAGTTGGCTAGCACACATTAGTGAGAGTAGGGGAAGGCACACAAATGTCTTCTAGTCTGATATTGAATATATTTCCTAATGGCTGCTTCTTTGATAAGCTTGCCTGTATAAAGACAGTGCATGGATGTATTTAACTATACATAAAAAGGGCATTAAACCCTACTGGGAAAGATAGAAAATATGCAAAAATAAATCATCATGTTTCCTAAAATTGCACTGATTTGTATGTTGTATTAATTATACTTTTGTTAGGAATAGCACTGTATTTTGTCTATGATTTGACCAGCTAGGCATTAAAGGTGCATCTCAAGTATTTATTGTTTGCTCTATTTTCCCACATGGACTCTGATATGAAAATACGTAAGTTTAATTTTTTAACTTAAAATTGGTTTTCCAAATAATTATCTTATCAGATGGTCATGGCAACACTTCACAATTAATAACAAAGACATGTTTAAAGGTATTTAATTAGCAGAGAGCTGAGAGGTGAAAGGGGCTTCTACTAGTGAAATAATTAGAGGGAAAATGCTTTAATATGAAGAGTAATTATAGGTAGGAGCAAAAATGTAACATATGTGCTAAATTATACGAGTACCACAAGCAATGTGAATTGCACTAAGGAACAAACCTAATCAGTTAAAATCAGCGCTTGTTCTATGATAGCAGCCCTGGTGGGAAGGAAGTAGAATGTCCACATTTGTGTTACTTAGTGTCACTTTGGATGTTACCTTAGAATTTCTAAGATGTTAGGCAAAGGTCCAGATTGTTCTATAATAACTGGATATCTCTTGGAAATAAATCCTAAGAGTGCACATTAAAAAAAATATTTTAACTCATCCTCTTGAGAAAAAATACAACATTAGGTAATGCTTTAGTTATTAAAGGACATAGCATACCTCTTGATTAATAAATATTTGCATGTATTCACATATATACATAAAGGTTGAATAGTGTTTTCAAAACAATTGCAAAATATTACACACATACAGTGTAAAACCTCAAAGTTGGAGTTGTGTGTTTTAAAAGCAGGGTTTTATATTTTCTGAGTATGATAAAATTAACTTCATGAAATTAAAATACAATTTTAAAGAAAAGACCATTTTGAGTATACAGACTATATTAGTATTAATTTGGGTTAATGGCAGATAAGTCTCCTAAACCCACTTCCTCTAATTTTCCAACACTCTGTACCATTGGATACAAGATTATCAATATTTCAGTCAGCCCCCTCAGGCTCCTGGCTCTTGTCAGATAATGGTATTAAGATACCTTACAGTGTTTACCAATGAAATCATAAAACATTATGCTAACTGTGAAAATGTCTTTCCTCTACTTAATACTTTAGGTAATGTGGGGCTTAGTTACTTATACAATTCCAGAAGAGAAACTGAGAGTTGCCTTCATTTCCTCATACCCAGCAAGTGAATTCTGAGTGCAGTTGCTCAGTGGTTACATAAACAATTCTTGTCATGACTCCATTCTGTGGGTCTCATCGTCCCTCAGACTACCATGTTTTGTACAAGCCTTATATTAGAGAAGTATGATACTGAAGATCCACCATCCACCACATCTGTCAGCGTAAGGACAGAGTTTATCTGATAAACAAGTCATTTTTGGAAACTGCAGATGCTCCCACTGTGAAGTATTAAATGTGGCCCCGCTTAGATACATAGAATGGGGTTCCGGTCGACTGAACGCGGGCTGATAAGCTCTGCACAGCTCAGAATGCTGTTTGCCCACATACTAATGTTAAACAAAAGAACCGCAGACTGCAGAGAAAGGATGCGGGTCAGACCAGTAAATTGCTTAAACCCTTAGGCAGCCTCCTGAAAAGAAAAGGCATGAAAGAAGCTGATATGAGCTTTTATGCAGAATTGTTCTGTTTATTATCCCTGTTAAGGAAATGATGGCAAGTGTCTTGTTAAACTCTATATTCCCAATAAGGCAACAGGATTGACTCTCTCTCTAAACAAGATGCAATATGCCACTGGTCATCACTTGATAACCCATACATTTCTTCTACATTATTTCTAAATTATGAATAAAAAAAAAAGACAACAATGAAACAGTACACATGATAACCATAAATGCTGTTAAATTTGTATCCTTGTTTTACCCTACCCGGTTTGTCAGTGGGCTTTCCAAACTAATAACAGTCTGTCATGGGAGAAATCCATTTTGTATAAAAATTTTACATCTTCCATTAAAACTTTGTTAGTTTTCAATTGTGATGACTCAATTTCAAATGAATTGCAGAGAGACTTTAATAATAAAATCAGAATAAAGTATGTCATTGTGCCAACATGTAAACTTACCCAGAGTAGAGCAGGGATATAATTTTATTAGTAAAATTCTCCAGTGGATAACATGACAGCCAATATTGGAATTTTCCCCTGTTAGCAGTTTGAGCTGGGGGAGGGAGGGGAAGACCCTTGAGTTTGCTAGACTTTTAGAACTTCCCCTCAGCTCTGACCCTTCAAGAAGCAGCATCTTTTCTAAAAGCAATTTTTTCTTCTACTCAGTCTCCTTCCTTCTCCCTCCCTGCTCACTGAGACATTCCCATTCTGATTCATGTATTGGGACAAAGGAAATGAGGAAAGATCCCAAGGCTTAAGGACCCTGATGAGAGAAACCTAACAGATAAGCAATCCATTCCATCCAAATCACAAGGCAAGAACAGATCTGGCAATCAAAGAGCCACTGTACAGGAAGAAGAAATAAAACTATATGATGTAAAGACAGAATAAAGAAACACACACACGGGCGGTCGTACTCACAATAAAAAATTAAAAACGATCCTTGCTTAAAAGTAGTATAACATGCCATGAGGATCACTTTGACATATCCCTGCAGTTTTTCTCAATGGGCAAAAATGAAAACAATCTTGTAACCTTTCTTCTAGAGGCTCAGTGAGGGACATCTGTCCATACATTGTCATCGGCTAGTCTTACAATGAAGGTCATGTTTAAAGCTTTTATGGCTACAGGAGCAACAGGTTTTAATAGGAAATACTCAAACCTGGTCCCAAATGTTAAAAAAATAAATGAACAAAAATTAAAGCTATACACACACACACACGCACACATACACGTACATACACACACACGTATATGTATGTATGTATACTAATATGATTCTTCCATATCACAATCAAATTTTAGAGAAAATACAAGTTTACTAGTTCTGCTCTTAAGGGACATAAAAGTTGAGAAATATTTTTAAACAGCATCAAAGTAGTAACAAAGCACCAAACAGCCAGAGAGAAGTGGAAGGGAACACCAGGCTGTCCAAGCATGTGTGACAAGGAATTGTAAGGGCTCTGTCTGACCAGTAGTGAGCTCAGCTAGGAACAGACATCAAAGGGAAAAAGAGGTTCACAGAAGTAAAAAGCATTCATCTCTAGATTAAAAAAAAAAAAAAATCACACGTACTAGAACTGACACAGTGACATTGCAACTCTAGAGAATGGTCTGTGGAGGGAGCTGTTGACACAAGTTCCTGGGTGGAGATAAAATGACACCATTACATCCAACTGAAAAGAAGGGAAGGGAAGGGAACTTAACTAAGCAACACATTTAAAATGATTTGGCAGAAATAACTTTTCTTAAAGCTACAAATCTGCTTTGCCCTAATATAGCTCCTCCCAGCACCTCTCATTAGAGCCCAGTGTCACAGCTTGTCTATCCAGAGCAGACACAGATACTCTTCAAATTGCACAAATAAGCCCACCACTCCAAAGAGGAAAGCTCTGGGAAAGGCTAAGAGGAGGTGATTTAACCCCTGCAATGCCAGCCATGCTGATATGGCAAATACTTACTCAGGGGACACATTACATAAAGAGATTGGCAGGCACTCTCCTTACAAATGCTACTTTCAGACCCTTCTGAAGGATCAGGGTATGTGGGAGGAGTATCTTTTTGGTAATATCTAACTCCAGAATACATAATAGGCACATTGCTTCAAATAATGTTCATTTCACACATTTTCCTTTAGAGAAGTTTTGCAGAGTAAGATTTCTTTTTCTTCAAATTTCTTGGCAAAAGATATCTATAGGCTTCGAATGATGGAAGTGGACAATTAAATATATGTGAAATGAGAATCTTAGCTGCTCAAGTTTCATTCCCAAAGACCCCTACCACCTCATCGGGAGGGTTCTTCAGGTACAGCGTTTACCTGTATAAGAAGTGGCTACAGCAGAGAGCAGGACAGAGATGCAGACAGCAGGACCTCACACCAGTCTTCAGCTCCCTTCCACTTCAGCTCATCTAAGAAAGACCTAAAGGACCCAGCCCATTTTCAGTCTCAAAGCTGTGGTGAAAACATTGGTTCACAAAATTTGGATTAGCTTTTTAAAAAATTGTACACTTCCTCCTCCCTTCTTTTTCTTATCCCTCTATATGCGAGAGGATGAATAGCTCATCTTAAGGGAGGAAATTGTATGATTTAGTATACGTCAATTATTTTACATTAATCAACCCCCTGGTAAATAAAACTTTTTAACAACACATGCTATTTGTATTGTTATCATATTTTCAAGTGTATATCTGTATATATATTTCCTTTTAAAAAATCTACCACATATCCTATTACCTGAGTTAGAGGAAGGTATTTTTGAAAGTACAGATACTGAAATGAGTAAACATTTTACTTTTCAATTTCTGTGTTATTTACACTCATATTCAACTAGTATCACAAAGTATTTCATTTAGCTATATATATATATATATATATATATATACACTTATTTATTTATATTTGAAGTGAAATATTTCTATGAATAAGCATTTACTAAAAATAAAGAACAAAAGGACACAATATTAAAACCTTGTTTTTATCCTACATATTCTTGAAAAGGCATTAAAGAGGTACAAATAGACCAGAAAAATTCTTTTCCATGGAAATTTGATAAAAATTATTTGTCGAGGTTCCTACTTGAGTCCTGAAAGATTACCTTGAATCAATATGTTCCTTTGCCTGTAATATCACATTTAATATCATAGCAAGCTTATGATGGAGGATAGAAGTTAATACTAATATCCAGGTATCATATGGAAACATGATGGTAAGACATTAATGGTCATTTATTAATGCTTTTATTAGTTAACAAGGAGGAATGTTTTATAAAATCATATTTTTTCAGTAGCTTTTGCTTTTACTGGGCAAATTCAGATCTTGAGATAATTCCCAAAGATTATATCTATAACCTAAAGTTGCTCCTCAATAATATGATGCCTAAAAGTTACTCATTATCCAGCATTATAGATCTTGGGCTGATTTATTAAAATGTTTTCATTTTGAAATAAAGAATCCTCAATCTGGTTTTCTTCTGTCTGAATTGCAGAGGTGTATGTGAACTGTGCTAATAGGTTCTAATGAACATTATCTATTGCTCTGCTAAATTCAGTCATGTGGAAGAATGGATGAGAAAATAGATAAAATGGAACAACAAAATTACAAACAGGAAGAAAAACAAAACTTACTGATGAAATAGTTCAGACATTTCCTGCCAATGTGAATATATTTTGACAACAAATGTATTTGCAATATAGCGTGAAAATGAGTAATATATTTTTGATTTTAAGGAAGTTATTTACATATGCTATGTTCATAAGTTAATATATCATAATGGTTAGGATTGAGGCTTTTAGAATCAGTAATTTTGTGTCATTAACATATCCTTCATTTATTAGTTGTGTGTCCTCTTTTTTTTTTAGGTTTATTTATTTATGCATACAAACTGGGCTATAGGCCAGAAGCGTGGAGGGGCAAGA
This sequence comes from Scalopus aquaticus, assembly GCA_004024925.1. Taxonomy (NCBI): domain Eukaryota; kingdom Metazoa; phylum Chordata; class Mammalia; order Eulipotyphla; family Talpidae; genus Scalopus; species Scalopus aquaticus. The sequence goes on from PVIJ01004444.1 coordinate 47,041, forward strand.
GGGTTCACCAGAGACAGAGTGGGGAGCAAAACAGGCAGATCGACCAAAATACACTGCTGAGGGGAACAGCGGGCGAGGCAGGAGAGGTCTGCAGCGCCATGTGGGAATCTCCTCTGCCTGGTGTCGAACTCTCATTGCTGCTGCTGCGACAGTTCCGCAGTGCAGCGCTTAACCACTGCGCCACCAGGGAGACCCAGTTGTGTGTCCTCTTAACATATAGTATCTCTCTTTATTTCAGTTTCCTCATCCATAAAATGGTTATGTTATGGAAACAACCAGAATGCCTTCAACAAATGACTGGATAAAGAATTTGTAGTATATGACCTCGATGGAATACTACTGAACTATTAAAAAAATGAAATACTACTTTTATGTGACAAAATGGATGGAACTTGAGGGTGGAACTGAGCAAAATAAGTCAGAAAGTGAAAGACAATACTGAATGGATTCTCTCATATGAACAGTCAAAGCAAATGACTAACAAAATACAAAAAATCTCAGATAATAAGAAAAAAGGGAGAGGAGTGTGAGTGGAAACGGTAGAGGGGGTCCATCTGATTATGTAACTTTGGTGGTAGGTGTGGTGGATGTACACACATACTGAAATGTGAAGTTGTGCTTCCCAAATTTACATAATATTGTATACCAATGGTAAACTAAAACAGTTTTATTAAAAATAAGTGAATAAATAGCCATGCTAATATCTAACCCATTAGGTTGCCGTGAGAATTAATTGATTGGTTAATGTGACTAATACAAGTGGTCAAAATTCCATTAATTCATGTAAGTAAGAATTTTGTACTTAATTTGATATTTTGATTTTATTTAGAGCATTGATAGAAGTAAAAAAAATACATTGCATGAAAAAATCAGACATATGTACCTAACAATTTTTATTATTTTTGGAGTGAAAGTTTTAAAGTTTACTGGAAATGGAAAAAGAGTTATTTGAATATTTGGGATCTAGCTTCAATTTCTCCTCAGAATATAATTCTGTTTCTTAGTATATCTCCTGCAAAACTAGTGGGAACTTACTGCTAAATAATAGCCACACTTTCTGACATTTGTACATACATGGTGCAAATTCATTTAGAAATCCATTACTTTGGTTTATAGGTTTGCCATATAAATCGGAACCTTTGGGAATAGAAGGGGGCGGGGGTTCTTGACGACCACATTCTGACGATAGAAATAAACCTAGATTCTCTCTAGCAAATAGGGGTATGTTGTTCATCTATTTATAGGTGCCACTCTATATAATTAATTAATTTGCTTTAATTAATACATAAAATCTAGAACTTGTGAAACATTTCTCCCTGAATCACATATTTCTCTCTTAAGACTGATGTGGAATGTGTCTCTTTAAAGTAGAATTTCAAGGAACTACTAGATTGTTAAATAAAACTACTTTAGGGTATAAGGGATGTCTTTGCTATACAGAAATTACTTTCTGCAATAGTATTTTTAAAAGCCGATACCCATAAAGATTTGCTTATATTAATTTGATAATATTGTTAATAATTCATAGGAAATGAGTTTGCCAAATTAAACTTAACAGGAATACGTGCAGCAATTTTTAAATAATTTCAAAAGGACATAAAAGTCTGGCGTTAATACTTATTGACTTTGCCTTAATTTAAAAATGCAAGCCATTATAGAATATTGATGAGACTTTTGTTTTTATCTCATTGGTGATATCTCCATCACCACTAATTTATACAGAAATCTGAACTGGTGCTATGCAAAACTGTTTCTTTACGGATGATACAACATACCTTTCTGGCCAGATGGGGATAACAGAATCAACTTAGGAGAGCTGTAGGAGCTCTCCTAGTTGGGTACAGGATCATCTTGCCATCAAATGTGACCTGACATGCTCAACAACAGTTGATATATGTGCAGTAGTTACTAAGGCTAAACTCTTGATCAATATGTCAGATTTCAAAAGCGATTGCAACAAAGTACACTCTGGATTATGAGAGAGAGAGGAAAGCACAAAGGCAATGGAAGGACAAACCAGGCAGGACTGCCTGAACTTTGCATGTCAAAAGACAGAGCACACCATGCTGTATCTATAAATGCTCCCAGGATTTAGGAAGGCAGTAGTCTATGGATCACTTGGTGGGCTAAAAGTGTTAAACACTACAAGTTAATTATTAGTAAGAGGTAGAAAGAGAAGAGGAGCCTGAGCAAACCCCAGTCTTTCTGCCCAGGCCTGTGACTTGCTCAGACCCCACCTAAGCATCCATTAACATGATAATGCACATTAATCCTGCCAAACACAACTCATCTGTCAGCCTCAGTGGCAACCCATCTGCGAGCATGTTGAGGGGGGAAATTCACAGTCTTAGCTGTGGAGGGATTAGCTTCCGAGGAAAGGCTGATTTTCCGTAATTCTTTGCTAGGAAAGCACTCATTTGTTTGCATTTATTGAAGCACCTATTTACTTTTCAGCTTTCATCATCTCACCAACATCTTAAGCAAAGTTAAGCAGAAGACAGATAAAATGGCAATAAAAACATCTCCAGGCAATCAAGCTGAAGCCTAATTTAGTTCTATCTCAAAGTTTGTGGTGTTATTTTTTGACTCATCCCAGAAATGCTTTCTGTTAGTGCAAAGAAAAACGTACATATTTTTATATCTTTAAGTGTTATTCATGAAGGGGCTGTGCTCTTCAATATTGTTATTATCTAGTTGATATAAAATTGGCAAAACTATGTAAGTTTTACCATCATACCTGTTTTCTATTGTATGAACAGAAAAGAGAATACACTGCTTAACAGAAGGTAGGAATAGAAGAAGCTTAATTATTTAAGCTCTTAATTATTTTAGTACTACTTTTATATAAAGACAAGCACAGTGAATTTCTCTCCTTGCCATAAAAACTTGCCTAGTAGTTCTTTGAGCTATCTCTATGTTGAAGAAAATTCTATGTGTATACTCAAATACAAACTTCCTGCAGAAATATGAGAAGTACTGGCAAAAAGAAATACCATTCAATGTTTCAAAGATAGAACAACTATCCCATTCAGTCAGTTTCGTGGGAAGGAAAATCAGTCACAAGTCATCATGACTGGTTGGTTGGCTTAATTGTTCACTTTTCAACAGGTTATGTTGGAATGATCCAGCAATGACCTGCTGTGTTATGGAAAAGACACAAATCATGATTTAAAAAGCAGCCATCATCAAGCAACAAATTTGGCTGATTTTTCATCAAAACAGTAGGTCATTTAAATTGATCAGCAAGTTTGTTTAAAAAGTCTTATTGTTCTAGGGCCTCTCTGTTGCTGCAACGGGTTGTCACAGCACTATGAAGCTATCCAGAGCCACTGCGGCCTGAGTTTGATCCCCAGCCAGGGAGCTTTCCTCATGGTGCAGCAGACCTCTCCTGTCTCCCCTGCTGCTCCCCTTAGCAGTATATTTCAGTCAGTCTGCCTGTTCTGCTCCCCACTCTGTCTATGGTGAAACCTTTCAACACCCCCCCACCCCAGCCTGCACCTCTGGCCTACACCCCAGCTTGTATACATAAATAAATAAATCTTTAAAATAAATCATATTGTTCTATGTTTGGGCACAGCTAAGCATTTTTTTTGTTAATGATTATAAAAGGCAGTAGATTTCATATTTTTGTGTTCCTAGCCTAGAGTGTCTGAAAGTATATCCTGTGTGATGTTAAAAGATGACGTGTAGAGCATCCCTTCCATCAGGCAATAAGCTTGGTAAAACTGAGGCTAAAGTTAACCAGGTTACTTCCTGACAGAACTTCTTAGTTAATGAATTTTTGTGCAATCACAAGCAGGAAACATTGAGGGACTTATTTTCTATTTCAAACTGCTTTCTCATCTTAAAGTGGGGGAAATAGGACAGCAAACCAATTAATGCAGGGAAAGGACAGATAAAGCACTTAGTCAAAGTTAGCTAATGTTGTTAGCACATATAAATTTTTCCAACATATTTGGCAAAGTATTTTTCCCCAAGTAATGGTACTTAGAATTACCTTTACAGAACTTGCCCTTGGAGGGCCACCCTGGTGGCGCAGCGGTTAAGCACTGCGTTGTGGAGCTGTCGGCAGCAGCGACACGACTTCGACACCCGGGCAGGGAGATTCCCACATGGCACAGCAGACCTCTCCTGCCTCACCCGCTGCTCCCCTCAGCAGTGTATTTCTGATCTGCCTGTTCTGCTCCCTGCTCTGTCTCTGGTGAACCTTCTCGCCACCCCACGCCTCTGGCCTGTAGCCCAGCTTGTATGCATCGATAAAAAAATCTTTGGGAACTACTACCCTAGACTAAAACTGCAAGATTTCTATTGTTAGAAATAGCAATTGGAAGATTTCTCCAACTAATAAATTCTCAATATGAAAAGAGCAAGAAATTTTTTGAAAAGTACCCATTAAAGAAAGACAATTAAAATCTATTCTAAGAAAAAGATCAAGGTATCAAACTAGTTACTTAAACAACTTCCTTTTGGGTTCCTGGTACTGAACATTCTTTACCTCCTGTCCACTACACCTGGAAAACTAAACAGATTTCAGAAAGCTGACACAGTAATGCAAACACCACTTTGTAGCTTTTGTTTTCTTTTTCTTTCCTTCCAAGATGCTACTAATGAAAATGACATAGAAATCTGTGTATGGCAGCACTTTTGAAAAAGAACATCTATGCAAATAGAGCATGAAGGAGGATGAGAGAATCTAGCAAGCTCCATTTGGGTCTTTAGACCTAATAGCCCAGATTTGGCCCTCACATGTGCATGCATGCACGAAGTGATACTGAATCTGTCTGAAGCTGTGCAAACAATCCAAAAGCAAAATGAGTCCGATGCTTGCTGCCTAAAGAGTTGGAACTGCAATTTCCAAATGAGATAGTCATAGAAAGCTACTGGGGCAAAGGGGAAATGTCCTGTTTCATTCTCAGTGAGACCAGAAAGTCATTTTAAAATGAAAAACCATAAACTATTTAGAATTTTGAAGTTTGTTTTTTTCTTTAAGGAGCTAATAACCAGAATTTCCCCCCCAAATTTGTTTATCTCCATTGAAATTAAATTTCATGAAATAAAACACACTTCAGTTATTTAAAAACATATAGGTTGTTGTGATCTATCAAAATCAGTGAAAAATTTAGAACTTTTGTATATATACAAACTTGAGCTTTGCTAAAGTGAACACAGTGCATTTCCTTGAATATGCAACGGTGCAATCACTAAAATAAATGTACTTGCTGCACTCAATTAAACATTATATTGTACATGTGTGTTTATTCAATTGTGTGACGACACAGTGATTGAAACACACACGCTCGGCACATTTGTCTCAATCTGTAGTGCATTTATTTAAATGTACAATCAATCATAGGCTTCTGCTTTTAGTTTTTCCTTTGTATTTTCAGAGAATACTAAATATAAACCATTGTGTGTGTTTTGTGACATGGTAAAGAACTGAAATGCACACTAAATAAAGCAATATAAAATTGAAAATTCCAGAGAAAGAAATTATACAACTAATATGTGTAAATGGCAATGACTGTCAAGTCTAATATATAAGGTCAGAGTTTCCGGTTGACAAATGGCCATGCGTATGGTGATATTAATATGTATTTAATAGTAACTAACAAAAGTGATGTGAAAGATGTTCAAAACTATATTAAGATACTTAATTTTACATATAATTTTATTATTGATCTTTATTCTACATAATTAATTACTTTAAACATGTTTATCATGTTATCCTATCATCTGGATTTGTTGTGTACTTACCTTTCTACAGGTTATATCTGAAAATTTTTATGCAGAGTATTGTATATCATGTATAAACTTAAAGAGTAACCTCAGTAGGGCCTTATCTGTGTCTACTCTACTTGGTCTAATTTAGGGACTGTCCCTTCAGAGCAAGTTCTCCTGCCTGTTGTTCTAACCTGGGAATTCAGGTAAAGTGTTACATTCTCAAGGGATATTTTTCACTTCATTGAGTGCCAAGATAAATTTTTTTACTTATTTCTGGAATTTCTCCCATATATATATTTTGTACCTAGAAAATGCTTTCTCCTTTATTTGACATTGTTAATTCTTCGAAAAGTTTAGGTCTTAACTTATATCTCATTCCTTTTTTTTTTTAAGATTGATTTATTTATACACACAAGCTGGGGTACAGTCCAGAGGCACGGGGCGGCGAGAGGGTTCACCAGAGACAGAGTGGGGAGCAGAACAGGCAGATCAGAAATACACTGCTGAGGGGAGCAGCGGGCCAGGCAGGAGAGGTCTGCTGCACCATGTGGGATTCTCCCCCGCTGGACGTCGAACTCCCATCGCGCGCTGCCTGCGGACAGCTCCACAGCGCAGCGCTCAACCGCTGCGCTACCAGGGAGGCCCTATATCTCATTCCTTTAAGAAGCTGTCCCGTTTTTCTTTCACTATTATATTTATTCACATAGTATTTATTGAATCCCCATAAAACAGGCTTGTAATTACAGTTATGAATAGGATAAGTGCAACTACATGATCATCTAACAATGATGATCCATTGCTTGTATACACATGGTGTCATTTAAAATGTTTCTATTTACTTACATTTTTTTCTTTGTTTCTCTCTCTTGCTTGGCTACCAGTTTCCAAAGGACCAGCACCATGCTTCTCTTGCTCACTTATTCTCCTCAAAACCTAGAACAATGCCTGAAACATTGTAGGTGGTTACAAAATATCAACTGAAGTAATTAGCCAAGAAAAGGACACATGAATTTATTTCTCACGATAATGCAAAGCAACCACTTGTGTCATTAGTTTGTATTAAAGACAAAAATTGAGTGATATGAATAGTGCATGCAAACCAAGCTACTGGGCAGTGACAGGACCAGAGAGCCACATTAAATCAATGACTCAAAGTCTATACGTTTTTCCATAGTATTCAGATTATTTCATTGTGCAATGAACAACAGCATATATTTGAAAATAAGCTGGGAGGAGAGTCAGGTCCAAATTGAGAAAAGTACTAACTTCCTTCTTCTTTGTGGGGAAAATAAACCTGACTCAGAGATATACCGAAAACATGAAATAAGTTGACAGATGTACTTAGAACAACATAAACATTACACTATTATTATAATGGTAATTATTATGGCCCAGCAAGAAAAAGTATGACATTGTTAGAAGCATCTTCTCTATGAAGTTGCTTGAATTAAATCATTTCAATAAGAAGTCTAGGGACCATTTTTTATGCTTCTATTGTAGAGTATCACAAAAGCCTGTGCCATTACTCAAAAGGTCTGAAAAGGTGTACAATCTACAGAAAGATAATTAAATACAAGATGGAGAGAGTAGGAATGAGTTAATTCCTTTGCTGAAGACAGATATCAGATGGTAAGTCCAAACTTAGAGAACATTTTGAAAACTATGAAACAAACACAGTCTTTTAAGTTGTATTTATAAGTGTAGAAAAACTCTCAAGGGGTAAGAACAGCCCAAAATTCCTTTATAGGTTTTGTACTACATGAATCATGTAAAATAGTGTTACCTGTAAAAACAGAAAAAAAAAAATGACGATGCTACTTAACATACTGGTAAAGCCATTGTCACCACCGAGATTATAAAACAAAGCAACCTAAGTGTCTACAGACAGGGGAGTGGATCAGAAAAAAATGTGAGCCATACACACAATGGAATACTATTCAGCTATACAATGGATGGACGCTTGCCATTTGTGACAACATGGATAGATGGAATGGGAGAGGATAATGCTAAGCAAAATAAGTCAGAAAGAGAAAGACAAATACGGGGTGAATGGTTTTACAAAAAGTTAAAAAGTTAATGGTTTAACAAAAAGTTAAACAAAACCAGACCAATAAAAAACCCCAGACATCTGACTGCCAAACCGAGGCAACCACAGGACAGGGAAGGGAGGGGCTGGTAGAGTATGGTAAAGAATTATTGGGACCTTGTTAGTGGAAACATAACATTTGTAGATATGAAAATATACATTTGTAGAGGTTTGAACCTATAGCAACTAAAAACACTCAATGGTATAAACCAACTTTACTTCAATAAACTCAACTGGATTAAAAGAATGTAAGACTTTCGACATTTTAAAGTACTATATACATAGGAGCTTAGAATGAGTTTTAGAAAGAATTGATAATCACCTGTTAACATAAAGTCAAAAGGACTGATGTGTCAGTCATCACTCACACTTGTTTGAAACTTAATTTTTTTCCCTGAGATATTCAAATAGAGGTTTTCTTTTTTATCTCTATTTAGAGGACTCTGTGGCTTTGCCTAATGTTACAAAGAGGAAGTGAACCAGGCAGGGGAAGATCAGGAGAAGGAAGACTGTACTCTTGGAAGACTATGACCTCAACAAGGACAACCAAGAGTGGCAAAGACTAAACCCTCACCTCAATCATCTAGGTTTCTAAACCACTTCCCGCCATTCACCAAAGCTCCAAGAGGCCCAGGATTACCCTCCCCATCACCTAACACAGGCTCACTATGAAAACACATACCTCTTCCCGGAACTGCAGCTACCTGACTGGCAGGAGCCAGGTGTCAAGCTTAGGAGGAACCATATAAGGTTGAAATCTCCTGGTCTTGCAGCTGGGCAACCCAGACTCAAAATGGTCATGCTTGCCAGCTTATTTTTATCAGCAAAAAAGCTTCCCAGTTGACTATGAGTTACTTTATTTATGAACCCTATTCAGTTGCTGGCCACAACCAATCTTATGCTACCCAGATGCCTACTACTTGGACTACATCACTTTTACCTTATGCTGCCCATACCATACTGTACGGACAATAGCATCAACTGCCTAAAGTGCTTCTGCTCAAGTCCCTGATTACCAGGGTAATTACATCTCCCTAGGTTTCCCTGAGACTGTTTCAATTTACACCTATTTTCCCTATGTGATACTCACAGCTCCCACTTTACTCTCAAAAGATTCCTGGCTTAGACTATAAATTATACAATCGTACTGCAATACCCTGACTGTAAGGCATCTGCCTTTATATTCACTCAGTAGAGAAATGCATCTATAGTCATGTAGATAAATCAATCATCACTTTAGGCTATCCAGGGACACTACCAATGATTAAAAAACCTGTAATTTGCTCCTAACGCCACAGTATTTATTTAGGGGTGATATACTATATGCTCTATGTTCCTTGCTTATTTATTATCCATCTTACCTAACTAGAATGTGATTTTCATAAGGGCAGGGATTTTTTCAGCTTTGTATAATGCTCTATCCCTGGCATATACTGTGTTTTTGAACCCTAACAACTCTATAGCGCATATATTAATGTTAAAGGTGAATAAACCAAGGTTACGTCATTTAGCCAACATCACAGGGTCACAAAATCTATTGCCGAGGTTATACATGTCACTGTAATGTCAGGACACAGAGCATCTGTGGATGTGCTGCTGAACCACTCCTCCTCCTGTCTTTTCTCTTGATTATTTTGTAGTGACAGAAATGGACCGTTCCTTTTGTATTATTTTAGCAGGTTAGAAGATCAGGTCAAGGTAGACTTAAATACTTTCAGTGTCTGAGGAGACATATTTTGATTTTTATAAAAACAAGTAAGCTGAAAACTCTTCATGCTTTCAAGTCTGGAGACTAGTCCATGAAAAAAGCATATGCCTCATTTCAGTATCTCTCTAAGATAGTTAAAATAGCTAACAGTAAATCAGGCAGTGTTGACTGCACTGTCACCATCTTGCTAGAAGACAGTAGAGGGAACTGTTAGTACATACAGCAGCAAGGTGTAAACAGGCAATAGCAAATGGGGAGGGGGTACAAATTACAGCATATCTTGCACTTAGATTTCCTCTCATTTTAAATGTTATGTTCTTTTATTATGAACTTCTCTTACCCTGACAATTTCTTCTAGTCAATTCTGAATGATATCTCTAAAAGATTGGTGTTGCTTGCTGAAGTACTTAGAATTTCTTTTTTTCTATTGAGCTTCTTCCCTGGAAGCTCATTGTCATTCAGATGAAGTTTAAAGTACCTGTCCAATCCCCCAAGGATTTTCACCATGCCTCTTCTTCCTTTTCTCTCCAGTCATTGCCTTTTCTGACCTCTTCACCTTCTTCTCACAGTCTCAACCATCCGGAACAATTTTCTTACTTTCCTTTGACAAGTGTCATATCTTACTTAAAACTCTCCTTAAAACTCATCTCTTCTGAGGAGATAATTTTTTTTTGTTGTTGTTAAAGATATATTTATTTATGCATACAAGCTGTGGTATAGGCCAGAGGGGTAGGGAGGTGAGAGGGGTCATCAGAGACAGAGTGGGGAGCAGAACAGGCAGATCAACGGAAATACACTGCTGAGGGGAGCAGCAGGCGAGTCAGGAGAGGTTTGCTGCGTCGTGTGAGAATCTCCCTGGCCAGGTGTCGAACTCCCGTTGCTGCTGCCAACAGCTCCACAGAGCAGCGCTTAACCGCTGTGCCACCAGGGAGGCCCAGGAGATAATTTCAAGCGTACTTTGATAGATGAGTTGGCATTCTGGTCATGATACCGACCAACCCATTGATAACCAAGTGGTTGATGGCACTGATCTAGTCTGTGCACCCTTCCTTTCCCACTACCCTAGGTGCTTCCCCCTCCAAAAAGTGTGTGATGAGTCTAAGAGAATTATCTTTCCATACAGAGAACAGATTCTTTCACTCAAGAATTTAGGTGTCATGATAATTCAATATAAGCAACATCAAAACTCTCCTCAAGCAGTTGAAACTATTCCACAATAAACAACTACCCAGGGAATGCAGAGTGAACTGAATGCATGAGTTATATGCTTAGCTCTCCTGTGGCTCTTAAAATATGAGGGGAAACTATCCCATTGATATTCTTGCATGAGGTGGGATGTGCCATCTCAGTTTCTAAAGTCACATTGCATGGATCATTTAAAACAGAACTAAGCCCAATTACAATTTCAATAGAGAATCTTATATGTGTGGTGGGCCAGGCACTCAAAAATATGTTTTATAAAATTCTGACATCAGGGGATGTAAATTAGACTAGTTCCATGGTTATATAATCTTGGAAAGATGCACACATACTCTCCACCCTTGAAAAGCATAATGAACATTAATGGACATTAACAGAATAAGACTCTGAGAAATTCTTAAAAAACAAACTCTATTACTATTTTACTAAGTGTTTCTTAAATTTGTTTTTTCACAGAATTCTTTTGATTGACATAGTGCACATTGTTACTTAGTAGAAATAGCATTCAACATGGTCCTCCCTGGTGGCGCAGCAGTTGAGCGCTGCACTGTGGAGCTGTCGGCAGCGCGAGATGCAAGTTCAATGCCCAGCCAGGGAGAATCCCACATGGTGCGGCAGACCTCTCCTGCCTCGCCCGCTGCTCCCCTCAGCAGTGTATTTCTGATCTGCCTGTTCTGCTCCCCACTCTGTCTCTGGTGAATCCTCTCATTGCCCCAAGCCTCTGGCCTGTACCCCAGCTTGTATGTATAAATAAATAAATCTAAAAAAAAAAAAGAAATAGCATTCAACAGAACACAATTTAGAGAATATTTATCCTTAAAATAAAAATTGGAAAAGACTGTAAAATAAATTGAGTCCAGACCATAGGCCCTATTGATAAGTATAGTTAGACACAGAATATCTTGTAAATGTATGAAAATCACATATTTTAGTTTATCAGTTTCCTGAGTATAAGTTTGCTTATGCTAATCCACCAGCTCTCGCGTACATCCAAGTAACTTTTCATTGTCCAAAATCTTATACTCGAATATAACAAAGTTATTTCATTGGCATAGCTTAAACTCCTCAGCATGACCTTCTATAACTTAAGTTAACCAAATAGATAATTTTAGTGTCATCTAAATGTGTCCAATATGATGACCAAATTGTAGAGCTGCTTCCTATTCAGTGCTTTCCAAGTCTGGGTATTCTGTGCATCTCTATTTACTAAATCCTGCCCGGCCCTCGAGGTTCTATAAATGGTACTTTCTCCACAAGGAATTTTAAGACTCCCTTAGTTAGAATATTATATTAATTCATGTTTTCAAGGCACGCATATGTGTACTCTAACTTATTAGACTTCGCTCCCTAGTTAAGGAGCTGTCTGGTATTCGCCTTAGGAGGAGGGTTTATGTTTGGTTGAGCCCAGAATTCTGCTGCATGAAGCTAGTTCACAGTAAATATTTGTAGGTTAAATCACACAGTTCAAGTCACATTGGCATGTAGTGAGAGTGAGGGCTAGACCCTAGCCTCTTCTAGGATTACATTTGTTGCTAATAAAACCTAGTGAAAGTAATGGCAGTGTATATGTTGGTACAGTACTATACATTCAGGTTTTCATAGGAATCATAAGATACTATCAAAATTACCATTGTAATGCACTCATCTATTTAATATATAATATTTCAAACATGAGAAATAATGATATGTGAAATTACTATATAACACACAAAGTGCTATTTTTAGATGAATCTTATAAAAGCAACAGAACTGTGAAAACTAATTTCTATAAATAAGCAATATTTGAACAATGAAGAAAGCACAGTATAAGGCTTGGAGACAGACATCGATTTAATCCCTCCTCTGGGGATATTCTAGTTCAATGACCACCATTAACTCTTTAAACCTCTATTTCTTCATCTCTAAAATGTCAAACAACATTTATCGAGCAACAGTCATGTATTATGTATTGCATGCTTAACCCATACTTAGCATATATTATCTTATATAACTTTTATAAGAAATATAGCAGGTAAATAGTATTCCCATGCTATTGATACATATAGGGGAAATGAGGCTCCGAAGTTATTCAAATAACTTGACTAAAGATATAATGCTAGTCACTATGTATAAGAGGCAGGTAGGGTTCAAACTCAACTTTCCAGAGCGAAAGCAAATTCTGTTTCTAGGTTACCTACCCTAGAAGTAATGGTGAGAATTAAATAAAATTATGCATATGAAATCCCCTGATAGAGTGTATTTACCACTAAATTTCCTCCACAAGTGTTCCTTCTCTTCCCATTTTCTTTTCTGCTTATAGATCAATGGGACTTGTACCAAATCAAGGATGAGGAGACCTACATTTGAGGAAGGTTTTTAATTCAAGTGGGGATAACAAGACAGTGACTATGAAAGAGCTTTAAAAAACTCAAAAGCCTTATAATTTTTTTTCAATATTTACATGAACAATCTCTACTGTATATACTTGTTTGTTTGGCATTCTAAAATTATTATTTCATAGAGATAAAAATGCCATTTTAGGTTAAGGGCACAGTTCTACATACATCTTATTTAAACCCATCTGTAAAGGAGAATATACTAAAGTCAGAAAATACATATTATGACTTATTCTTATTGACAGGTAAGTTCAGAAAGCCTAAACTGATATTAACTTGGTGACTTGAGTTGTGTCTGAGTATCTATAGATATTGCTGAGTTAAATACCACAAGCAGCTATACAGTCTCTTATACTTGTCAATGAAAATTCATAAATTTTCTATAATTTGAACTTGAGCTAGTTGGTCCTTGAGTCCAGATTTGGATGTTTAGAGAAATTAAAAAAAAAATCAAAGCCACTACTGTTTTTCTGACTTGTTTTATCCCAGAGTGATGGCATCTTTTCTCTAAACACACACACACACACAAAGCCATAAAGTGCCAAAAATATGCAGATGTAATTTAGAAATCTCAGCCAATCATCTAGATGTTTAAAAAATATCCAGATGTTAGATTTAATGTAGACAAACCATCTGGCAGATCAGTTAGTTTTCCAAAATTCATACAGCTGTTGGATGCTGTGGGAGGACAGCTCAGGTCTGTACTTAAAGATGAGCAAAGAAAATGGTGTCAGACGTATACTGCTTATCCTCTAGAAGACATTTCTAACTCAACAGCTTCTAGGCATCCTTCATGTTCTTGAGGGAGGAAAACCAAAACATCATATAGTAAAGATTTTTATTTGGAATTTCTTTCTCTAAAACGTTTTTATAGACCACTCTAATTTTAGATGCCCATTGTCTTAAAATATTCAAATTTAAAGGAATTGACTCCTACTAATGAAATTTTAAGTCATTTAAAACCAAATATTTTATATAGGAAAATTCCCATAGAATTGTTTTATCTCAACAGCAAATGATCAAATACATACTCCCAGAAAGCAAATAATCTGGACCAAAGTGAAAATGAGTGTAGCATCATCTAGCACTGTCTTATAGACCAAAAGAAGTATTGCCAAATACTTGTGTTCTTCTTTAACCATCAGCATACTCATTTGTAATGAAAACAAAAGTAAAATTCCAGAAGGAGAGGTGGCATCATTAGGACTGAAGTGTGTTTTGAGTTTACTTTGAAAAAAGTTAGAGATTTTAAGCTTAATAATTTTTTTAAAAAAATTCATAACTAAGAGAAATGAATAACTTTTCCCCAGACATTGCAACATTTATATATCGCAGCATTAAATTTTTAAATTTTCCTTTTTCTTAAAGGCTACATGTTAAAAGAAATGCTAACCAACATGATAAATACTACTCTTCATATTTGTAAAGAGGCAGATTTTTTTTTTCACAATAAGAAGTCACAAGAGGTATAAAAATGTCTTAGAACAAAGTGGTAAATGAGACAGTGAAAATGAATAGATACAGCAATATTTTATCAACAACAAAAGTAGCCACAAAATCAGAGTGCACATAAAACCTCTGAAAAATTATTAAAGAACGCCATGAGATTAAGCAGGGCAAAAATGACAAACAACAACAACAACAAAAATCAGACACTGGAAAAAGCAAAGAGGAAAAAATGGGCATGAAAATTTATAGACAGTTTGAGGATAGGTTTTCAAAGTGGCATGTGACAGAGCCAAGCACAAATCCTCTTACTTATTAACGGGATTTGTCCCTGTACCTGTCACACATTGCTTTGAAAATATCTGCCTCTGTGAAAGGTATACTGCTTCTCTCCGTCAGTTTTACTCTTAAGAGACTAATGTATAATCTCTTTAGGTTTCATCTTTTGTATTTCTGTGCATATGACAAATTGTTTTGAACATTCTTCATCCATGCACATAAGAAGGTAGGCAGTAAGGGCTTATCACTACATATTTAAAAATCCCCAAGATACTATTTTCCTCATTGGAAATAATTGTTCCATTAAAATAATCTCTGGATTTATCATTGAAAAATTCCCAACTAATGCATTCATGCCTTGATGCCATAAGGAAATTGTTCTCAACCTTATCAGACTCAGTGCCTCTTTTTTATAAGAAATATTTTGTAACCCATTTACTACATTGGAATAAAAATAGTAGATATTATAACTACTCTAAACAGACCTTTAAACAAAAACAATACAGCACCCTAGTTATAACGTAAGAGAGTAATAAAAAGAAAGCACTTCATAGTAAAATAATACATATTTTGAAATGTAAATATCTGATCACTATTATACAATGAAGTGCTGAGAAAATGGAGTGCTGCTATCTACACTGAGAATCCTGTAAATGCATCAGCTACGAATGCAGACTGACACAAGATTTTTGTATTGACTAGGAAAACACCACAAAGTGAGTCACAGTCAGTGTCAGCAATCGGTCATGTCCAAAATAACAATTTCTCAGTTTACGTGGTAGTTTAATTTTGGAACACTTAGTGTAAGCTATGAAAAATCTTTTATAATCATAAGATATAAAAAGACTTAAATTACATATATAATAGGTTTTCATCTATATGAATATCTGATAGGACTCATAATTCCTGCAAGCATGGAATAAGTTTTCAATTGCTAGGCCCTCTGCATGTAGCAAATGTCTAATATTCCTTGATTATATCCAAGTCAGTGGTGGTATCACCATCACTCCATTCAATTTTTGTAAAATCCTAATATACTTTCACAAAATTCAATTTAGGGGACAATGTTGTCCCCAATCACACTACTGTATGATTACAGAAGAAGGAAGATTAAAGCAAACACAGTTTTTTTCCTTTCATTTATTGTTACTGCTGTTATTATCATTATCATTATTGCTGAGGTGAGTCAAAGCGTGATTTTAAACCCCCAGTTGATATTGTTTTTACACCTGGTGGGTCAGGAGCACATATGAGTTTTCTGATCATAACTTTAGTTTAAAATAAATGGATTTAGCATATCGATTGAGGACATTTGAGAGAAACTTAATGAAGTATCATGCATGGTCAGGTTGACTACTTAACTTAAAAATAGATTTTTTTCCCCCTTAGGAATTACATTTCATATGCATACACAATTATCCAGATAGAAAAATGTAATTTATAAATCAGATAGAATAATGAGATGCAGAGGGAATTTGGGGAAAAAGACATATGGGTGCAAGTAGTTGTTTCAATAAAGCAAAACTATTGCCACATGACTTGATATGGTGTTAGATTTATTATTCTATTTATCCATTTATCCTTAAAACAAGCCAACCATAGACATTTACCTTAGAAATCGAAAGTTGCTGTTTTCTGTGCAGCACATTTCTACAGAACCATGGATTGATGGTTTCATAAGGTATCAGTCACACTTCCATAGCATTTGCTGATATAAATATAAAAGCTTCATTTTAAAGGATAAATAAAGCCACACTATTATCTAAACAGGGTAAAATTTAACATCCTTGTGGTTTGTGGAAATTTTTGATGTGCCTGCTGGCTTTTCAATAAAAATCAATTATGCCTTAAATGCAAGCGGTAGTCAACATACTACAGACTATAAATTCAATTTCATACTCAGAAATATGGATTAGCTGAACTTGATGCCCTTCCATTGATTTCAGAAAGCAAAAGCTGATAAGGTAAATAATAGTAAGAGGCTCTCTGACACTCCACATCAAGTTCCGGATTTCCATATTATTTTTGTAAGAACTTTGCAGGCACCACAATATCCTCCTTGTGAAATATGTATGATGAATAGATATTATATGGATTGCTGATTCATCTCTCCATACAGAATGGATATTTGGTTTTCATAAGTCAGGAAGGACCTGCACAGAAAAAAAGTATATGCTTTTTTTCCCTTGGCTCAGCGCAAGGCTCTATGTCAACTGAGTATGAATAAATTCATTGGGTAATTAGAAACCACACCAATTAAGCATTGAGAGCCCACCTACAAATAAAAATTGTATAAACCAATAAGAAATGGATATTTTTCAATTCTTCAATGGTGTGTGTGTGTGTGTGTGTGTGTGTGTGTGTGTGTGTTTCTGTCTGTCTGTCTGTCTGGAGAGAGAGGAGAGAAAAAGACGAAAAATGAAAAAAATTTCTAAAATCTGAAAACATTCCATCTTTCTTTTCATTCAAAAGAACACCTCAAATCTCCTGGGGCGGTAGTGGGGGGTATGAATGACAAGAAGAGAGGGAAAGAAATGCTTTGCTACTAAGACATCTAAGGAATAATGACCATGAAGAAAAAATTTAGAACAGTTTTCAGCATAATGGAAAATCCAATCACATCTGCAACAATTTTCTTCTTTCCTTCTTTAATGTGCATCACATTTAGGTTTTATAGAACTACTCAAGTCCACACTGAGCATTTTATGGCTTAGCCATTCTCTTTTGCAGTAAGTCAGGTACACTCAGCTTAAATCCCAAAGAGTTCTCAGGAAGATTTAGTCCACAGGCCCCGACTCCCCTTTCATCAAGACAAGTTCCTGCTTTCCTGATATAAACAAGGGTTGCATTGTCACACATCCAGCATGCTAACAGAGCAAAAGTATTTCTCTTATTAGTTCAAAGATATACTTTCCTTAAAAGAAAAGTTCCCTGCAGCTTCCCTAGAAACCTCAGCAGTTTGAGATTTCATACATTCATTTTGGTAAGAATCTATGGCCTAGGGTCTCTGCTACTCCAAGGAAATTAATCATACTTGAATTTCTCTAGATAGAGGTAATTAATTTAAATAAACATACATGCCATTTATTTTACTAAAGCACAAGTAGTTTTCTAAAGGATTTTAAATATGAAAGTAAGGTATATAAGATTCTATAACTACCATGTGGAATAGATCCTAAAGAAAATCATTTTCAGTAGCAAATATTTTTTCATAAATTCATCTATAGAGTATCTTTAGTCATCACTCTTTGTTTCTAGAGAAATCATAGCCAAAAATGGTAACATAGTTATTGTAGTTTCTTTTCATGAATAAAAAATTATTTGCATGAGAAAAACAAAATTGCAAAAAAAAGGCAGTCTCATTTCTACCGTTTTCTGTTATTTATCATCTGAGAAAAAAAGTCAGCAAGCATTTCTTTCAGGAAACTCTCATGAATCTATGTGCATGTATGTTCATTTATAAATATATTTTCTTCTCATAACATGGAATTTAGGGATAAACATTTTTCAGCAATGTCTTTTCATGTTATTTAAATTTAGGTAAAGGATACAACTAGAAACTTTATTTTTCTTATACCTACATATACTCATAAATCTGTAAAACATGAAGTTTCTGATAAAATATTTACTATGTGAATTACAAAATTTTGAGTTTCAGTGTATAAAATTACATTATCTTTGAAGCCTATCTAATACAAAAGTGCCACAATCAACAATTTCCATCATATGTTGTAACGTGACTGTAGCATATGAGGAAAAAGGCATCACATTGTTTATGAAAAAACAATTCTTGTAGATACACTTGGAAAACTGCAAACATTCATAAACAGTTACTCTTTGGGGATAGAGAAAAACTGCCATTAAACAGGTGTTAGAATTTAAATGACATCTCATTAGTGACTCCTTTTTGCAGCTCTGAGACAAATAAAACCTTCATTTAAAAGCATTAGTGCTATTCCTAAGGGTTTCTGGTATCATAATGTTTTGTTTTATGAAGATATTTAGTTTCTTCCAGCATTCTTGCTTATTTATACAAAATAAACCAATTGCATTTCCAAGTTTAGCTGAGCGTGAAGTCAGGGGGTGAATCAGGCCTTTGCAGTGCTGTAAGTACCCTTGCCCCCACTCCACTTCGGGGAATAAGGGAAGTTAGATCACAACCTGATAAACAAAGGTATTTTTGAGCATCATTTCCATCTACAGAGTTGTCCTTGTGTCCTTTGCCCTGAACTAAAGAACAGTTATATGAAACTCAGATTTGCTCAGTGTCAAGGCCATTAACTATTTTTCCATTTTCACTCAATGTAAAATGTGGGCAATATTTGTAATGTAAGAATTATACAGTGTGGGTAGCTGTTAAAAACTTACCTGCTAATTGGGAAGTTTATTTGCACTGTCATTTTGTACTATCTTCACAAAGTCACTCTCAGTTTTCAGAATGTGAACATGAAGAATAACACACAGAAGGCAAGTCCTAATTATCAAGCCAGAATTATAAGAATCAATAATTTCATCATCTTGAAAATGTACACAATTATCAATTTAATTCAGCTAACTGGGATCCTTAGAATCCAATTCATTGTACTTCTATATTGTATTTGGGGAAGCATCTGCTAAGACAAACAGCAAGTAGACATAAACTTCAAGTAGTTGTTTCCCTTCAAAAATAATTATTATTGAGTTTTGGGCATAGGAAGTGGAGTGATATGTTGTGGAAATGTAAAGACAATTCGGTAAAGTCTGGCCTAGAAGAAGCTTAAAAATGAAGAGCGGCAATGACAGTGGTAACAAAAGCTAAGATAATCTCAAAGTATCCGTAAGGGGATGCTCACAGAAGAACAGCTGACACTGGGCTGAGAGACTCGGAAGAGGAGATGCCAGTTGAAACAAATTTTACCAGGTGAAAATAATTTCCTAAAAAGTGGATAGGTCTGTGGAAATGTAGACTCTGGGGAATTTGGAGAAGACCAAACTGGCCACAATACTGAAGACCCTGGCTGCCAGTCTGTAGAGCAATCCCTGCATAAATTGAATGAATTAGGGCAGAAATAAGAGGTGCAAGAAATTATTACAAAGGAGTAGAAAAGAAGAAATTAATGGAGGGAGAAATCCTCAGAAGGCTAATTTTTGGTGTGAAAGAGAAGTTTGAAGACCCAGTTCAGGAGATTATAGAAAACCAAACTAACTGGAGTTTAGTTTTAGTGGAGAAAAATTACTGATTTGTAGAGCTAGTTCTATAGACTGTGGTAAATGATTGATAAATGAGTGGTGAAAAGGAATCCTAAAGAAGACAATAGACCAAGTGACTTGAAGTAGAAGGAAGTGCTGGTTTGGGGAGATAGAAGGGGTGTTTGAGATATACTAAATATGAGGCATTAGCAAAGAATCTGAGTAGTGTAAAGTGACAATGCTGGTAAAT
The DNA here is from genome assembly GCA_004024925.1 of Scalopus aquaticus. NCBI lineage: Eukaryota > Metazoa > Chordata > Mammalia > Eulipotyphla > Talpidae > Scalopus > Scalopus aquaticus. The sequence goes on from PVIJ01004444.1 coordinate 67,275, forward strand.
TTCCCAATTAAGTTCTCTATAATGTTCTATTCCAGTATATTAGAATATAGGAAAATTATAGCCTCATAGTTTACTCAGAAGGATGGAGAAATAAGTTAGTGACTTCTTAGAGAAAATCTGAGTTTTCTGTGACCATTAATAATCTAATACTCAATCATGGAATTGAGGTTGGTGACAGAGAATCCTCTACGCTAGAGTAAAAGCATTTATCTGCACAGGAATGAAGCCACAGGAGGCAACATTATCAAGAGGGAAAAATATAGAGATGAACAAAAGGAAAAAGGGGGAGATTATGGAGACACATGCACAAACTGGAAACCATGAACTCAAGTTTGCTACGGACTAGGATGTATTCAGTTAAAGTTTATACATTTGGTTAATAAAAACAATAAAAAATGACAAAATTACTTATATAGTATTGCTTATTAAAATAATTGCTAAATATATTCCAGGTGATTTTGACAAGGTTAAAATACTGTGATCATTTCAAATTATCATCCAATTCTCATATAATCATGCAGCTTAAGCAAAATACAGAACCCAGAGAAAAAGAAGAACAGAGAACCAAACGGCAGTTTAAACACAGTTAAGTGACATTTATTCAAAAACAAGTTGCAGGCTGCAAGAAACAAAAAAAGGATTTCAGCTGAAATCATCTTATATTGCAAAATACATGACCCTGTGACCTAAACACTGGAAAACTAGTCTAGGATAGCTCTAGAACAGTAGAATATAAATATGTGTATGTGTGACATTTTAAAAATATTTCTCTTTGAATATAATGAATAGGTAGACTTTCTTGTTCATTGACTTTATTCTTGTCCTCATCAGAAAATGAATCACAAAGCATGGGAAGGATGAAATCAAAGAAGGAAGAAAAAAGATACATAATAAAATGCCTTAGACATTTATAAACACCAGGTTTGGTATTGTTCCTATGGTTAAAGCTGAAAATAGTAATTCATCTTACTCTCCTTGGCCCCCTCCAAGCATTCCTCCTCTTTATCTTTTACCTTTAGCACACCTATTCTCTCAAGACCAGTTCACAGGTAATGATCTGATCTCTGTTGTTTACATCTTTATGTAAATTTAAGTCAACATGTAACTAACTTCTAACCTCATTCACTCTCTTGTATAGATCAGATGAGATGGTGATAATTATTACCATGCACAATGGTATCTTTGAATTTACATGTCTTACATGTATATTATCTCATTATATTTGTAAACTGTGATTTAAAAAAGAAACGGTTCTCTTTTGACCATTCTTGTTGTTTCATAACTTTTGTGTATGCCTAATTGTTTATTGAAAATCTTTTCCCATTTGAAAGAAGAATGTGAGAGGGTAAGGAGCAGATGGAGATGATTAATAGGGGGAATAAAAGAACCCCCTCAAATCTCTCACAGAACATAGGAAACTGACTATTTTAGATACCATGTCTGAACAAAACAGTTCTTGGTTATAAAGGATCTAGAGTTCTAGAGTTTTAGCTCTTGCTAGGGAAGACACTTCCTAATTGGGTAACAGAAAGATGGTTCCAGCAATACAAGACTAAGCACCTCACCCCTGGTTGTCCTAAACACAGCCCTCCATAACCTTTTGCTCTATAAAGGAGAAATTTTATTTCTTCAATTTTTCATCCTTCATGCTTTCTCTCCACCCCCCAACTTTCACCCATTTCAATATCTTTACTTATCTGATTATGTCATATAAAACTGTAAATGATCATAACTAATAATTTGATTGCTTAGATGGACATAAAGTCACTTCTGCAAAGAACTGAACCTCTATCCTCAACCCACATTCAGGCATAGGAACTAGTCCCATTTAGACAGATGTAGGGAGCCTTCTCTCCTTAGATTTGATAGGCACCAAGCTGTCATTTAGTTAGTTCTGCTCTGACCTTGTGTTTATCTATGCCATAATCTCCTGTTAGGTTCTTGCTCCAGGGTCTGGATCTGCTGGCTCTAGTCTTTGCATTGGTAACATTTTCATGCTAGATCAGTAAGTTGCAAGTTATAACCTTGCACATGATAAGTCATTCAAGCTGTGGCCTGGTGACCTGCTGTCCTCATTCCCGGTCATTTCCTACTTATCCTCACTCATATTTACAAATAAAAAAGTCAGATGTCGACAGGTTTATACTTATTCAAGGCAGTACTGCTAACAAGTTGAAAAAACAAGGTGTTAATCCAGATGTGACTAACTGTAAATTCTAACTTTTTGTCATAACCCAACTCATACAATTATACACATCTACACACATACCAACAAAATATTTAAATATTAATTGCTTTTCATAAAAAATTACAAAAATCACAATCACAATCCTCAAAAAATATAAATTAAGCATTAAATAAGTCAATAAATATGATAATGTTTCTGAATAGACACAGAAAAATGTAGGGCCCCAGTGAGGCAATTGTTTCCGTAATTCACCTTCATCCAGCTCTTTCAGAAGAGCCAACTATTATTTTGGAGACATTCAAGATTTTTTTTTTCACACCTCAAGAGAAATATGCACATTCATGAATCACATTTGATCAATAATCATGATCAAAGTTAATATTTTCCATTATATAGTCCTTGATTTTCAGCCCTTAAAATTTTCTTAGATGTGGTCAAAAGTACTTATAGAACACATATTCACATTTATATTACCGCCATTGGATGTTTTTGTATACAGTCATACACTTGTCTCAGTTTTACCGTAGAAAATCAGATCTCCATATTTTTTCCCATTTCCTTTGTCCACAAAAGAAAAAAAAAAAGCTATCTTGACCAAAATAATCACTATCATGTTAAATATTCTATACACTATTAGGTGTAGCTAATTTGCTCCTGAGTTACAACATTGCCCTGAATGTTTGATGGATTAGAATTCTGCCTGAAATGAAATAACGGTGGGAGAGTACTGTCTCTATTAAAGAATTAGATACAGAACAATACCTTTTTAGATTGGGTCAAACTTTTTAATAATACTATCAAAGGAAAAGACCATTAAAAATCTAAAAGTAAAATTTATTTTGTGATTTCATTGACTATATATAGTCAATGACAATATATGGTCAATATATATTGTCAATATATATTTGACAATAATTGTCAAATGAAATGTTATAAATCAAAATAAAATTATAGAGAAAAAGAAATTACTAAATTGAAAATAATTTAAGCTGAATTCAGTCTAAAATGTCTCTCATTAATATATATTTAATCATACCAGTGTACAACTTAAAATTTCTTGTAATAAGAATGGTCAAAATTTTCACTTATTTTTAGACTTCCTGGAACATTGTTAACTGTTCTCATTCACGTGTTCTAATTATTCACAATTGTTTAAAATACAAGAAAAACGTCCCCAGAGCACTATCAACCATGAGTTTTCTAAGAAACTGAAATGCTACATGATTTCTATTTAAACCCCGAATATGTACCTCAGGAATGTTTGTTTTCTATGCCTTTGTAATATAATCTGGGCCACCAAAGTTCTTACCTATAAGACTGATATGGATATTGCTCAGTTATTATAGACAAATCAGTGAAGATCCATTCCAAGCAGGTTTTTTGATTCCCCCCTTCCCTTCCTTTCCTCCTTTTTTTTTTTAAAGGGGTGAAAACTGTTTTATATCGACAACCATCTGTGAGCCTGTCTTTCAGGCCATCAAACTCTCCCATCCATTACAGAGCCTTCCTCACCTCCGCTGCATGACAGCACAATAAAGATGACATACTAATTCAATGACTTGTAATTTCAGCTAAACAAAGACAAGTGCTGCAGCTTCTTCTTTTGTGTTAACACTGCCATATCGGTGAAGCCAGCTATGCAAACATAGCACTGGGAGGGTTTTATGACAGCAGTTGAATGGGGAGACTAGCTTGGTGTTGCTTTTTATGGTTTTTGGCTCCATAATTTTTGGCTCTGTGCTTCTGGCCATGGCTATTGTGTCTGGATTCTGTGTCAGCAGCAGCTAATTGTTCCAATAATGTTTATCATAGGGATCCACCAGGGAGCTGTATATGTGGAGATAAGCTACAGGGCAATGATACACACTATCTTACTGATCTCTATACACAGTGCTTTTGCCTCATGCCAAAAAGCTTTTTAGGTTCCCAGTCTTAAAAAAAAATAACAGCTTAATCATCGTGCCAACAATAGTGTCTAAGGGGATGTAATCAGGTTCCTCTGATAATCTTAGCAACACATGAAAGTCATGCGCAAAAGCAGTAATTGAAGCAGTTGGTTCATTCTACCACCTGCTGTTGAAGTCACAGGTTAATCTAAATGAGGTCCCCTTCGGATGAAGCAGTATGCAAGGCACTTTTTATATCATAAATGTGCATTACAGAAGCTTTACAAAATAATAAAGTAACAGTTCATTAAATGAACTGTATGAAGTATCCCAGGCTTGTCCAGCTTCTCCTGCTGCTGTCGGATGGCATATCCAAGTGTAAATTCTGTCCTCATGTCTATACCCCAATGCACACTTCAGATTGCATATGGTTGCAGACAATGGGAGTTCCTGAGACAGATGCCCAAATGTAACTAAACGTCAGGCAATCACAGGAATCAGCTGCAGAAAAGTGAAACATTTTTCTTTGTCTGCTTTTGATGCTATTTCCCCCAAGATTACTAAATAGAATGTTGACGATGTAAAAATAGCCCTAGAATCAACAATTAAGCAGCATGCTTTAGTCTACATTAGCCCATGTAGAAAAGGATGAATTTTTCTAATTAGACTTTTAACACCTGATTTCCATTTAAAAATTTCCTCAACTATTTTTCATAAAATCTTCATCTGACAAAGAATGCTAAGATTATATAGTATGCTGCTCTTCTAAAAGAAAATTCCTTTAACAAAAATGGTTTTTAAAAATTATGAGACCTGTCAAAATAAGACTATAATGGAAATTTTAAAATGCAGATGAAATGATGCCTTCAGATTAAAACCTGCCCCTGATTTTTAAGTTGTCTCATTTAATAATAACAACAGCGATATACTGTGTGCCAACTCAGCATCAGATGCTAAACTAGGTAACATTATTTTAATTATATCTCATGGTCATTCATTGAAATAGGTATTATGCCTGGAAAAGCTAAGGAAACTAAGTTTTAGGAAGGCTGCATTAATAATACAAGTGTTTGGGTAAGTTAGCGGGAGTGCAAAGACTAGAAACCAAGTGGGCCTGAGTTTACAGCACATACTTTTCCTACCATGATAAACTGATACAGTGTACTATAAAAGAAGGGCAGAAAATTAGTGTTTATATTGAGGGAGAAAATTCATTTCTGAATGAAGCACCTATAAGCATGGCATGAAAGAAAATAAATTTGTGAATATCAATAGGCATATTCCTGAATGTAAGAATACAGGAATACTCTGAAGGGGAGGTGAAGAACAGATTTGTTATTATAGCACTAGGAACATTTTTGACAATCTAACTACTATAAATAAATTGAATTTAACCTATTTCAGCAACACAAGGTAATAAAAGGCAGTTATCAGAGTGACTATAATCTTGAAGTTGCATAATAAATGTTTGTCAGATATCTAAGTAATAAATGAAAATTAATTCAATAATATTTAACGCAGTTACAGAAGCAACTGCATTTAGGATTGCTTACTATGTGCCAGGTATCAACTAGTAATTCATATATGTTTTGTCATGTATCTTACAACAATTTGCTAAATTTTGAATTATTATTATTAATTTATAGGTGGGGAAATCAAGACATCAAAACATTGGCTCAGTTGTTCATAATTGCATTAGCAGAAAACTAGGAGAAGCAAGATTTAGGCCAAAAATAATCTTGATCTTCAATGTATATGCCTGAACAAATTAATAAATGAATTGAAAAATAATAAGTACATTAAAATTATCTTTGCTTATCAAATACTCTTTCATTACCATTACCTTTGTCAGTGGAAATACTCAGAAGAATTGCATTATTATCATAGGAATGATATAGTTTAGGGATTTTGTAAAATTTCTTAACGACAAGGATTATTAAGATCTGGAATATGGTACTAGAGATGGCTAGAGAATATTCTGCAAATATTTTTAAAGATGTCTGAAAAATATTTACTTATATCTATCCTGATTACACTGTTAACACATTTTTATAAAAGTCATGTTACTGAAATAAAATTAGTCATTTCCCATCAATTTGTATGTGCTCAACACGAATATGAAAGTCAAATTCTAATTTTGGCTCTAGTTTTTTTTTTGTAATCTGCAATAAATTGATGTTTACATCACAAAATGCATGCTAATAGTAATATGCCTACGGTTAATACCTGTAAAAGATCAACTCATAGACTACTTCTTAGATTTCTTTGCTCGTCTCCTGTTCAGTTGTTCAGGAATAGAATAGATGCAAGACGGTTTCCATTGTGCAAAACACAGCCTTAAGACTCAGTTTTGAAGAGTCTAGAAATAGCCTCCATTCTTGTGGGTCATGAGTGATTTCTAAGGCATTCATGAGGCTCTCAATATTGGAACAGAACACCAGAGTACTTTCTTTTCTGAAGAAAGGCTCCAACTGCTGGTGGTGCTTTTGATAGAAAGTAATTGTGCATCTTCTTCTAGAATATTCCATTGTTGGAGTCTTGATCCTAGCAATTCTTCCCTTTTCTTGGATAAGTCCAAATCATGAACCAGCTCATTTAGTTCTTCCTGTGTTAGTCTGTGTGGGGTTGATGATGCACCACGGTGAAAATCTGGATCACTGAATGCTGATGGAACAGGAGAAGAACAGGTCGGCTCACCCTGTCCTCATCAGATGAATAAAGAGAATATTCTGCTGCAGGTTCTGGAATAGGAAGTCCCTCACCATGTGGAACTGGTCTCAATGCAGACAGAATGCTTGGGTAGACTATTCTCGACTTCTTTGGCTTCGTTATTCCAATGGAAAGAGGCGGAATCAAGCAGAAGTAACAGTCTTTTATGTGGTTGCTTGGCTCTCTCCACACCATGGGGACTGCAAACGGCATTGATGGTCTTTTGTCATTGAACCACTGTGAAAGCTGTGTTGTAGCACAGCATATATGGGGGCTCAAGGCTTGTCTTGGTCACCAACCTTGCATCCAAAGTAAAGATGATAAGCCTTCTTCACTTGAGAAGTGATACTTTTCTTCTGGTTGGCAAATGTCACTTCCCCACAAACAAGAGCAGAAATTTTCCACGCTATTAACGCACTTTCGAGGCATTACTGTTCTGTATTGTGTCTAAATGGATAAAATAATAACAGTTCTATGGAACAGTAGCTTAAACTGTCTCGCACAAAGTCTGAAATACTTTCAATGCTCAACCATTCCAACAGGGCTTTCTCTAGTGCACTGCTGATGTCAGCTTACTTCAGCAGCCGCCTGGCGGTAGTATTGCATTGCATCAGAAAATGATGCAATCAACTCTGGACGATGTGTGCATGATGGTATTATGCAATGCAATGCAATATTACATCATTCTAGGCTGATTTAGGATGTTGTTGCAGTCCTACTGGATAAATTTACACGGTGAAACATATAAAATGAATTATATGAAATATCTTCAAAACGAGAGCTAATAAAAAATTTTCAGGGTTATGTTCATGTTCAGCATACCAAGATACTACATATTAGGGCCTCTATAAGTCAGTAATGATTTCACTGTTGACCAGTGTTATTTATTGAAAAACTAAAAGATTAGAATAGGTAACCTTTAAAGATATATGTAGGACAAAGACCTGTATGAATTGGATGCAAATTATTCTAGAAATTATTTATCTGATAGATTATATATCAGTTAAAGTCTATAAACCTGAAATTCACAGTCTTTAGGAATGTCCATAGCTTTCAATATCACCTTGAGCTGTGTTTTATAAACTATCATAAAAGGGCAATGATGAGCTTTGGGTGTTAATTTTCTATTAAATCAGGTCTGAAGAATATCGTATGATAGCAATCTGCAAGGAAAAACTGAAAAGAAAAAAAATAATAAAAATAAAAGGCAGAGTAAATTATTTTACCCTAAAATAAATCTGTAAGGGAGTTTTTATTTCTGTCACTCTGTTCAGTGATACGTTTCCAACATAATTTATTTCAATTTATCTGAAACTAGTTTAATTAGACCATTTAAAGTCCACCTAGTTATCACTACAATTGCTGTAACTGACTAAATTACAATATTTATAGAGAAGTTTGGATTGTATACAATTCCTTCAGGTTCTGTAATCACAGCCTATGGTTTTCTGAGACACTTTGATGGTTCTGTATACTATAATTTAACTAAAAAAGTATGTTTCACAGAATTTATAAAATAATTATTTTACCATTTTGAAGTCTTCATTTTCTTTTTGTTTAAATTCAAATAACATTGTGTTATCATACTTTTTTATTTACTCTCAAAATAGAAAAACACTAAATTGTAGAAATATATGTACCTCACATAATTATTGCAGCATTAATTACAATATTCAAGAAACAAAGTAAGTGCCCATTGATAGACAAACGGATAAAACAAATGTGGCATAGATACACAATATTATTCACCTATAAAAGAAGATGAAATCCTACAATTTGCAACAACACTGATAACTTAGTGTGCATTATGCTTAGTGAAATAAGTCAAATATAGAAAGATAAATACCAAGAAATAAGATAAATGTAGAAGAAAAACACCATAAGATTTCACTCATATGTACTCTATGGAGAAAATGAAATGAATGAATCTTATAAAATAAAAATAAATTTTTAGACTAGATCAATTATAATTAGTGGTGACTAAAAGGGAAGTGGGGGTGGAGATGGGGGACTATATCAGGTAAAAGGGGAATATTAAATTGGACTGTTAGTGGTTAACTTGATATAGTACATACACTTGCTGATTTTTAATTATGTACAACTGAAATTAATATACTGTTATAACTGAATGTTACTTAAATAAAAATTAAATTAGAAATTCTAGTTATAATTGCTATAGAATGAATAAAATGCCTAGGAATAATTTTAACCAAGGAGGCGAAATGCCTGCACATCAAAAACTATAAGACATTGATAAAAATAATTTGAAAAAGACACAAATAAATTGAAAGATAATATGCTTATGAACTAGTAGAATTAATATTGGCAAAATTGTCAGATTTGTGGCTATCAGTGTTTTAGATTTTGATCTTTCTAATAGTAATTCACATATATAATGTAATCCCATTAAAACAATCTATGAAAACAGTGTACGTCCTATCAAAATTCCATTGGCATTCTTCACAGAAAACAATCTTAAAAATTTTATGGAACCACAAAATAAGCCAAATATCTAAAACAATCTGGAGAAATAAAAGAATAAAGCTGGAGGCATCATGTCTCATACTTTCGAATTATATAACAAAGTTATAGTAGTCAAAACAATATATTAGAAATATAAAGGAAAATAGCTCATTGGAACAGAACATGGAGTACAGAAATAGCCCATGTATATATGGGCAATTAATTTATGACAAAAGAGCCAAAATCATGCAATGGAAAAGGCCAGTTTCAATAAATATTGCTGTGAAAACTGGATAGCCATATGCAAAAGAATGAAACTAGACCATTATCTTGTACTGTAAATAAAATTTAACTCCAAATGGAGTAAAGACTTTAATATAACACTAGAAACTACAAAATTCCTAGAAAAAAAGCAGTAATAATAATGGGGAACTCCCTCAATTTGATGAAGAACATCTAAAAAAAATCCTACAGTAACATAATATTTAAATGTGAGAAATTTGAAATTTCCCCACTAAGATTAGGAATAAAAGAAGAATATCCCATCTCACCACTGCTTTTCAACATCATACTGGAAGTATTTGCTAATATAATAAGACAAGGCAAGGAAATAGAAGGTATACAGATTGGGAAGGGAAAAAAAACTGCCCTTATTCACAGATGACATGATTGCTTATATACACAATTCAATAGAATAAAAAAAAAAATCTCCTTCACCTAGTATGTGATTTAGCAAGGTTGCAAGACACAAAGTTATTATACAAAAGTAAATTGCTATTCTGTAGACTAGCAATAGAAAAGTAGAATTTGAAAATGAAAACACAGTACCATTTGCATAGCATCCCCATAACCCAGGTTACTTAAGTGCAAATATAACAAAATATGTACATGAGGAATATGGAGAACACTATAAATCTCTAATAAAGGATATCAAAGAAGAACTAAATAAATGGAAAGAGATCATGGATAGAAATTTCATGGATAGAAAGGATATTGTCACGATGCCAGTTCTTCTTAACTTAATCTACTGATTCAACATAATTCAACAAAATTCCCAGAAGTAATTTTGTAGCTATCAATAGATAGTTTGAAAGTTTATATGAAGAGGCATAAAACCCAGAAAAAGTATTTCACACACACACACACACACACACACACACACACACACACACACACGATATTGAAGGAGGGAAATCCAGAGGACGGACATTATGTGATAACAAGATTTACTATAAAGATATAATAATAAAGAAAATATGGTAATGATGTAAAATCTGTGAAACAGGATAGCTGGAAGTAGATTCACATTACCAATTTAGCCTTACTAATGGAATAAAGGTAGTACGATATACAAAAACAGTATTTTCAATAAACAGTATTGGAACAACATGATAGCCACATGTAAAAATTAATCTAGACACAGACATTATACTCTTCAGAAAAACTAGCTAAAACTTGATCATGAATTGAAACATAGAATGAAAAATTATTAAACTCTGAGAAGATAATATAGGGGGAAAAAATCTATGTGACCTTGCATATGGCAGTGATATTTTAGATATATTACCAAAGGTTGAATAAAGGAAGCAAAGAATTAATAAACTTGATCTCATTAAAATTAAAACTTTTGCTCTGCAAAAGATACTGTCAAGAGAATAAAAAGACAAGCCACACACTGGGATAAAATATTCTCAAAAGACACACTTGAAAATGGTGTTATCCAATATATAAAAAGAACTTTGAAAACTCAACAATAAGAAAACAACTTGATTTAAAAATGGGAAAAAAAAGACTTGAAAAGATACCTCACCCAAAAAGATAGAGATGGGAAGTAAACCTATAAAAAGATGCTCAAATTCATATATGACTAGGGAACTAAAAATTAAAACATTAATAAGATACTATTATATAACTTTTAGACTGCTCAAAATCTGAACACAGATAGCAACAAAGGCTGACAAAGATCTACAGTAACAGGAACATTCATATATTGCTGGTGAGACTGCAAAATGGTTGAACCACTTTGAAAGACAGTTTGGCAGCTTATTTTTTTTTTTCCTACTAAATATATTTGTCACATGATTTAGCAATTGCACTCTTCAGTATTTACTCAGGAATTAAAAACATGTTGACAGAAAAACTTGTACACTAATTTTTATAGATATTGTATAGATATTTATAGATATAGATATTTATTAAATTTTACAGATATTTTTATAGGTATTTTTATAGATATTCATAACTATAAAAATTTAGGAGCAAACAAGATGTCCTTCAGTAGGTGAATGTATAAATAACTAATCTATCCAGAAGGATTTTACTGAGTGTTAAGAAGAAATGAACTATCAAGCCACGAACAGACATTTGCAGAATCAATGGATGTACAACATCAAATGAACCCTAAATAAATGGTGGACGTTAGGTGATAATGATGTGTCAATGTAAGCAAATCAATACCATTCTGGTAGGGGATATTGATAGTGTCGTGAAGGGTGTGTGTGTGTGTGTGTGTGTGTGTGTGTGTGTGTGTGTACAGGGAATATATGGGAACGCTATATGCTTAATTTTTGTGTTAACCTAAAACTATTCTAAAAAAATTTTTATTAATTATGAAAAATATGTGAAGAGATTTCAAAAAAATTAATAGCAAAACCTTTATATAGCTGCTAAAAAACTTAGTAAAAATGTAACCTAATGCATCATTCCCTGCTGAAAACCCTTCAAGGATTCCCCACCATTACCTGAACAAACATGATGTGTATATCCTAAGATGATTTAAACAACACTAGATAACTGCTTCTAAATTTTTAATTATAATGCATTTGTTGTAAAGGGTATTAGAAAAAATAAAATTTGCATAACAAAAAGTAGAAATTGAATAACAATTTCTTGATTTTGATAATTGGGTTGTTTATGCAGTGTTATCTTGCACATCACTGACTATTCCTGTAAAAACTCAAGTTCCTTATAAAACATTCTTTCCTTTCCATTATTATTCATTGTAAAATTAGGGCTTTTTTCTGCTACTGGGGGAGAATTTTAACCACTTGAATGTCAAGGCAGTTGACAAGTTCAAATCATCTAACTCATACACTAAGTTGCTAACAACGTCATAAAATGTTTATACTACTTAAAAATATTTAAAATAACCATAAAATAAGCATAGTTGCAAATAAGATATATTAGAGTAATAGAAAATTGAGCTTTCTTATAACTGGTGAAGTCAAATTAAGATTAAAACTTTTTCATCAGCCTTTTTTTTTTAACTCAGTGCTTAAAGAAATCACATGTAAGGTAATTATTTATATTTTTGTGCTTTTGGTATTTCTATCATCTCTTGACTATATCAGGCTTTTTCTAATTGGTTTCACTGAAAGACTACAGATTGCTATACAGTCATAGCTTGATTTTTTTTCCTTGTTATGAAAAAAATCACAGCTGCTAAAACAAAAGTCTAAAGTTTTCAATCTTTAAAAGAAAGGTCCACCTTAACGCCAGGAAAATTTTTGTTCTTTCCTTACATATGATACTGTTATATAGGAGTTATGGCAAAGTCCTGTCTGGTCTTGGCAAATAAGATGTTATGGAATGTTTCATGAACCATGGAGAGGGACCCTGAGCAGCTCAAGCTGCTATTAAGGCTACAGTGTTATCTAGACTCCCTTGACGTTAAGGAATTGTGTCTTACAAAATGTGCAATATGCGAATTCTTCAAGTTCATGACTACACTGTATAATTTCCACTTAAGTAATGTCTATATTTTAGTTTTTATGCAACTTGCATCTTGGAGCCTGTGTCTCTATTCTCTCAAGTATACACTAGACTGCACTAGTGGAGCTAACTCAATGTCTCCTCCTTATCTACAGAGCATGCCATATCTGCCACCTGCCACTTAAATAAAATTGCACAGAAACATAACATCCCTTCCATTTTAAATCTTTTTGTAGGAAATCACAATTATGATCTACAAAGTTTCAATGGTATTTTAGTTATCTATACATGTACAAACATGAAGGATATACTACTTCTTAATTTTCTATTAAATTAAATGTATGTAATACACCTTTGTTCTCTTTCACAACCCCAAATCATCACAAAACTCTATTATATTTTCATGGTTCTTCCATTATACCTTGCTTTTCTGTGGGAGGAAACTCAGAACAAAATTTCTTGATAAGTGTAAGTATTCGTCCTAGTGCTTCATCTCTACCTTTCTCTACACCCTCTGCCATGTGACTTTGCAGTCCCTCTCATTGAGGTGGAATCCACTGCATCTTGAATTTGGACTTGGCCTTGGGTTAGCTAGCAGAAGTGAGAATTCACCTATTCTGAACCAAGGCTAAATTAGGAGACGTTATCTGTTCCTTTTTGCTCTCCTGCATTTTACCATCACTATGAAAAATGATTCCTTTCAGTAGCTTCAGTCTCTTAGTGGGGCCCCGAATGAAGATAATTACATCCAGGATGAATTTAACTCCCAACAAGGATCCAAGTTCAGCCAGACCTATGGCATAGAGCAGAGCCACTAAACCAAGTCACAACCACATTAGGTAACCTCAGCAACTCTTCAGATATGTGAGAAAAAAAAAGAGTGGTTATTTTGAAGTCACTAAGTTGAGGTAGTACTTCGTGGTAGATATAACTGTTGATAAATGCAGTCAGCATCCGTGGCATAAGCATACTAGCTTCTATGTAGTAAGAATTGTAGGATGGTTTCACTTATAGGAAGAATAAAGGGGAACCAAATAAGGTATCAGGGAAAAAATAATAACACTAAAAAACACAACACAACAAAACAAAAATTAACAGATAACTATAAATCAGAGACATTCTGCAGGAGAGGAGGAGGGTGAGGGCCCAAAACAGGGGAGGGAAGAGCACAAGGGACTATGGTGATGGTGCACGGGGGAATTGGTGGTGGAAATTCTAAGGGGACTACACCTGAGAAACGAAAGCAAACATTGGACAAAAATGAACAATGATGTAAAATATATATAAATTATTTAAAAAAAAAAGAATTGTAGGGACAGATGTATGTTCATATATTTAAATATGTGTGTTACAGTTTATTGTTACTGTCAGTTCTAATGCACTGGAAAAATACCCAATGGGTTTATTTCTATTTTGATGCTATTTCCAATTAGGAGAATTTCACATCACAGTTTATTGTCTCTTCTACCACAAGTTCTATTCTTGCTTTCTACTTTTAGCTCTTGGAAAGGGTATTCATAATTAAAAATGGTAATAAAATATAATTCATTCATCAGGGATCAGTTAAATGTCCATTCTTAATGTCAATATTTTTCATAGTTTACTATAACAGAACATTTAAAAGCAACTGAGCTTTTCAATGTGTGGCTATAACTATGTTTATTAAATGATCTATAATTTACTAATAGAAAAAAAACCCACATGCTTGAAGATGGTTTTTGACTTTTGGTTCCCCTACTAATATGTGCTTTCCTCTTATGGTAAATGTTTGCAAATGAGTGAAATTAATAATTAAACAAAAATGTGACATCTTATGAATACACACAGGAAGCCAGTTCTGAAGACCTTAAGACAAACTGTTCACATGCAATCAAAAGAATAATGCTTTTAATTTTTTATATCACTTACATAACTTTTTATATGAAAGGAAGTATATAAATAGCATTATTTTTCAGCTTAGCCACACAACACTCATTTTAAAAAGCTCTGTAGGAAAGTAGTGACTAAAAACAAAAAATACACTGCTTTCTTACCAGAAGAACTATAGCCGAGTGTGAGAGTGATGTCACCCCCTTCTAATTGTGAGCCCAAACTTAAGTACCTGGTCATTATTCATTTACCCAGGATCTATAATAGTAAGCATTGTCCATGCCAAGCACCTATATGCCAGGGGAAAGGTAGAATAAGTAGACGAAGTTCATGCTCCAAGGTAGTTTACATTCCAATAGGTGGAGACAGACAGTAAATATGTAAACAAATAAATTTACAGACTGAAAAATATTTTGAAGAAAATAAATTCTGAATTCACTACAGAGAGTAACTTGGCAACAGTAGGTAGGATAGTCAAGGAAAGTTTCTTTTCAGAGGGTGATATTGAGATAAGATAAATTGCTATGGCACAAACAACACATTTAACTATTTTGTGTAGAAATAATTCTCTAGTGGAAAAACATAAGAATTGATTAAAGTGCATTTCCCCCAAAAGAATTTGTTCAAGATTTAAACAGAGGTATGAGGAAGGATGAGCAGAAATAAATAACAGCACTTAAAAAGTAAGTACAAATATCTAAACTTTTAATAAATGGACAAATACGTGCAGGCTTTGTAGGCATGGTCTTGAATTTTAATCTCTTTCTGAAGCCATCAACTAAGTGACCTTGGGCAAGTCACTTCATCTTTCTGACAGTACCTACTGCATAGACTTGAGTTCCAGGAGAGGCATTCTTAATTTTCTTATAGGTTGAAAATACTTTATCATACAATGTAACAGAGTAGTTTGCACATGCCTGTCTCACTGAAAAGCAGTAGAGGGTACAAAGTAGAAAATGCTTAGGTTAATTAAGTTTTCAACAAGAGGCAAGTGATCAGCAGGATTTCAATTTTATACGGGATTGAATAGGAAGCTCAAATCAGCAGAGGCCATAGAGCCATTTTTCTCTCTCGAGTTTCTTCTGTTGTAGCTTTGGATGTATTTGTCATAGTTCATATTCTTAGGTCCATTGGCCCTTGTTCTGCTGAGCTAATCACTAAGAACACTGGCAGATTCTCACAAATGCAGACATTCAACCCCATGTTGATAACAGCTTCTTTAGCTTTAACTAAAATATAACTTATTATTTGAAAGGTTAGAATATTTGTACTTAGATTAAGAAAAAACAGCTAGCCTTGATTTTACCATACCACATAACAAAATAAATTCTGACTACTTTATATTCTGCTTCATGTATCATTAACATAGCCTATAGCAAAGCTTCAGTTGTAAGATCATTGTAGCTAATGAAAATATATGACTCAGAAAGTTTTAGAAACCACATTCATCTGCAGTTTTGGGATAGAGGGAGGAAAAACATTGCCTTTTACTTGTAAAATTAAAAAAAAATTCCGATTTGCAAGTCACTTAGGAAGAAAATGTGTAATTTTTAGTTTAATTTAATTTCTAAACTATGTTCAAAAATATCCTTGTTAATATCTTCCCAAGATATTATTTTACACTGCTATTGTTCACTAGACCAAAATGAAAGGTTTCAAAATCCAAATTCAATAGTAATTAATTATTTCAATTCTGTTATATAACAGTTACATAGGGAAAGCACAGCTCCCTGAGAACGAGGGATGAGTAAGTACTCTTAGAGAATTGACTATGTAGGTGATAAAGCAGATGATGCAGAATTAGCATACCTATTTCTAGGTTTGTGATTCTAGAAAATCAGTGAGGAAAGCTACTGCCCTGCCCTTTTCTTTGGTTTGTTTCTCTCGCTCCTAGGGAAGTGTGCCAATGAAATCGCCTGAGACTGAAGTCTTTCAACTTCAGAGTGCTTCAAAATCCTTACAGTGAATGCCTGCCAATGCCATGAACACAAGCTGAAAACTTGGGTCTGTGGATCACTGTGTCTTTCTGAAAGTCTCTCAAGGACACTTCTCTGTCTCTCTGGAGAATTTTCAACAGGTAGGTGCTTAAAATGGCTCTATATTTCACTTTCTGCCACTTAAATCCAGACAAGTGGTTTCAGGGCTGCTTCTTAGTTTCTGAGAATACACACCTAAACCTTGAACTTCCCAACATTCTTATTTTTTGGCATACAACACTGTACACAGAATAATTACACATACACACACACACACACACACACAATTACCAATGATAAATTTAATTAACCTCACCACTTCATACAGTTTCCCAAAGGAATTTATTTTCCTTGTAATTGGAACTTTCAAGATCTTCTCTAAACTTAGTAACTTTCTGAATAGCATTGTTAACTACAGTTTTTATGTTATACATTATATCCCCAGTGTTATAACAGTAATTGATACCTTTTGACCACCTTCATTCAATTCCCTACTCCATGTCTGGCAATTACAAATCTGACTTCTTGTCTTCTGACTTTGATTTTTTTTTTTTTACATTTCATATATAAGTGAGATCATAGGCTACACTTATAACACTTACTGTAGAGGCCATGGCTAATACCTTTTACTCAGTTTCCTACTTAACATTGTCCCTACTTTTAGTTTGAAGTAGGGAACTAAGTGACTAATGCCATAACTGCAGTTTTAAAAAGTGATTTCTTACAGATAAACTTAAGAGAAATTTACATTAATTTTATTGAGATATAATTTACCAAATAAAGTGCCTATCACAAGTGTATAATTTGACGAGGTTTGACAAATTTACAAAACTGGTTAATTATTCTCATATCAAGATAAATAATATGTTTATCTTTGATTACTGGTTTTATTCTTTACTTAGGATATATCACTAGGAGCTAGAGTTTGGAATGACAGTTACATATATTTTTTAAGTTTTCAGAATGTATTGCCAAACTACCTTCCTGAAAGTTATATTAGCCATGAAAAAATGCAACATTCAGGATAAGAGGTTCAATGCCTAATTGGCAGTGGCTTATCCTTCTAATAAGATCTGGACTTTGATTAAAGTGAATAAAAGGTGCTTTAAAGATTTCTCTTAGACATCTTACATAAGGAATAGACAGATATAACACAGTTACTATTAAAATCCAAATGGCATTCTTATCAGAAACAGAACAAAAATGATCAAATTTGTATGGGACCACAAAACAACAACAACAACAACACACACACACACACACTCACACACACACACACACACACACACACACACACACACACAAACCCCAAAACAACAAATAACCAAAGCAGTCCTTTGGGGAAAAAAAAAAGAACAAAATGGAGGTCTCTTACCCCTTTCCTTCAAACTATATTACAAAGAAATAATAATCAAAGCAATTTTCTATTGAAATAAAAACAGACACAAAGACCAATGAAACAGAATCGAGAACCCACAAATAAACGCATACATATACAGAGAAATAATTTACAACAAAGATATCATGAGCACATAATGGATAAAGAATGAACTCAAAATTAAAGACTTGAATGTAAGACCTGAAACCTGAAAACCATAAGATCATAATAAAATAGAGCTGGTAAGCTCCTCAACGTGGCCCTAGTGATATCATTGGGGATTTATCTCCACTGGCAAGGGAAACAACAGTAATAAAAAATTGGGTCCACATCAAGGTATATGCTTCTGCACAGTGAAAGAAAACATAATCAAAATAAAAAGACCACCTACTAAATGGGAGAAAATAGTTTTAAGTTTTACATCCAATGAGGGTTTAATATTCAGAATATATAATTCATACAACTCAACGCAGAAAAACCATTTAAAAATGGGCAAAGGATTTGAATAGATAGCTCTCCAAAGTATCATGCAGGTGACCAAAAATGATAAAGATTACATCATATTTTATTATAAGGGAAAGGCAAATCAAACTCATATCGAGATACCATGGTCTCTTTGCCATGGTCTCTGCAACTATCTGGATCACAAGAAACGAGTGTTGGCTCGGATATGGAGAAAAGGGAACTCTTTTACATTGTTTGTGGGAATGTCAACTGATGCAGCTAGTATGGAAAGCATTATGGAGATTTGTCAAAAAATTAAAAACAGAAATAACATGTGATCCACCTCATTTGAAAAGACATGAAACCCTATATTCATCACAGTATTATTTTCAGTAGACAAGATTTGGAAACTACCTAAGTATTCCTCAGTGGATGAATGAATAAAGAAGACATAGTATACACAAAATGAAATACTACTCAGCTGTAAAAATAGAAGATAAAATCTTTCCATTTGTGACAACATGAATGGGCCTACAAGATATGTTAAGTGAAATAAGTCTGGCAGAGAAAAACAAATACTTTATTATTTTACTCATAATTGGAAGAAGAAGAAAAAAACAAGTGAACAAATAAAACAAAAACAGATTCTTAGATTATAAAAACATAATGGTGGTTACCAGAGCAGAAGGGTGAGTGAGGGTAAATCTAGTAAAGTGGATCATTGCATAGTGGAGGAAGGAAACTAAGCTTTTGATGGTGTTCATAAAATAAAATGTCATCTAACTGAAATTAATGTTATAAACCAATGTCCTTTTTATTAAAAATGCTAAAGGACTGGTGGGGAATTATGGGTGCTTTGTTGGTGGTGAGTATGGTGTGATAACCCACATCTGAAGATGTGTGAACCTATAACCCTAAATCATTTATAGTATTATAAACCAATGTTATCACAATGAAAATGATATAAAAATATTTATTTCTGTGTTTTGATAATATCACCAAATCATTATGGAAGGTAACCCCTTAGGAGAAAATTAAAAATATGTAAAAATGAAAACTGTTGATTTAAAATAATTTAATATAACTTTTTAAATTATCTTCTTTTAAAATAGGAAAACTGGGAGGGAGGGATGGGGGGGAGAACAAAGAGTAAAGGAAGCACAATGATCTGTGGTAGTAGAGTATTGTGAGTTGATGGTGGATGCACTATGGTGGTAATATTGATGTGGGTACCCTAATATTACCTTAGCTAAAAATAAATTAAAAATGGGAAAATTATCTTCAAGATAATATTTCTATATGAGAATTCTATTTTACAGCAATGTTAATCCAAAGAAACACCACAGGCCAGTAATGTGAACATCAGCTGAGAACTTACTAGGAACACAAATTCTCAGGCCCCACCACAGATGACCTGAAATCAGAACCACTGGATTTCAACAAGTGCTGTAGCCTCACTGATTCTCATTCAGCCTCAAGTGTGAAAAGGATGGTCTTGGAAAATACTTTATAAAGAAAAAGCATTAAAAATTTTCTTAACACTCAGGAGTAAATCCAGGACTCATTAATCATCAAGAGTTATCTAATATGGTTACTTGACTTGTTAAGATTCTTTCTTGCTTTAAAAATTTGTGATTGCCATGTACAAATTCTGAATTAAGGGCTATAGCGGATGTAAAGTCATGAGTCATGATCCTTACCTTCAAATAACTTGCTTTTTGGGTGAGTGGGCATATCGTAAGTAAACACACAGGCTTAACTGGCAACTGTGAAGTTAGAGACTCAGAAAATACAAACCGCAGGTCCCAGAGAAGATGGAAATCACTAGGAGTTATTGCAACAGCTTGGACTCTGAGAAGATGCAATATGAGGTGGGTATCAAAAGTTGTAGCTTTTGCTAAAGTGGAAGGGGATGAAAGAGGGTATTTCTGGTGAGGAGACTGTCATATCAAATAAACTATGTTTTAGGAAGAGGATGTAGCTGGCTATGTCGGAAACTGCAGGCAGCTATTAAATATATATATAACTTCAGATGCTCTTGTAAAGGAAGGCAATGTCAGAAGGTGATTGAAAAGTCACATCAATTTTCCTGAGTATTTTGTGATGTATGCAGTTCTTAAAAGTGGTTCTAAGATTTGTAGAAAATAAGAATCCCATTGTGGTATGATTTTGCTATGGAAATCAGATCACAAGACCCATATTGTCACTTAGGCAATATGCATCAAGATACTTGTCTAGCTGACTGAAGAAATGTGGACTTCATCCACAATTGTGTCCTTGAAAAACCTTTGAAATTTACTTGCTCTTAGAATAATAAAATATGAAAAATTTCCTATTACTTACAAAGAGAATCGTAACTAATATTTGGCATATTATTTTATAAAAGCTGTGCTATGACCATGTTTCCTTATGCAATATGAAGATTCAAGTATTTAATGATGAGTTAGACTAATAAAATTTAAAAAACCCTTTGATGCTGTTATGGGACATTAGGCTAGGCCCATACAAAAAATAGATTCAATAATTTACACAAGCTAGACTGGGAATATTTATTTCATATAGCACTCAGTATTCTGTTTTTCTTTAGAGAAATTACAATGAAATTAGAAGTATTTGCAGGAAAGTCAAAGAGAGTATAACATATCTAACAACTATGCCTGCCTTATTAATAGGGGAAGATGACATTTTTATACATAGGAATCTGGGAAAGATTTTAACACCAGTTCAAATCAGTCTACTGATTGATAGCTATAAATCAGTGGTGACTTGTTAAAATAACTTTGTGGTGTAGGAAACGTTGCAGTCAATGATATCTTTTATGAATCCTTCACCTCTCCTGGGTGTATTTGCATCTTAAGGAAAAGAATAACAGAAATGGACAGACTTAACTTAAAATATAGAAATCTTCATTTTCAAGTATATGAGTTTATAAAGTTGGCCTGTAAGGCTTATAATTATTGATAGTGCCATGAATCTTAAAGATGTAGTATATTCCACCACTCTGTAATTGTAGTCGGGGAGCTAATGGTAAATTTTAATATTTAGATGGTTCTCTTAAAGTATGAGTTTCAAAATATTGAGGTAATTTAATCTACAATTGTAATTTCAAAAAAATTTTTAGACTTGAACAATTGCAATTGCTAGCTTGTAAATTGGGGATTAAATAAAACAAAGTGTGTAGCATTGTCTATCAACAGTAGTGGTTTGATGACAAAATGTTCAACTGAGTGAGTGCTTGACTGGCTCAACCAATGCTTTATTAAACTGATCATTGTGAAAACATGATTTTGCTTTGGGATAGTCATTTGTTGGACTTCCCCAGTCAAAATGTCTTTGCTTTTAATAAAGCTTTGAACTAATAGAGTTCCTAAAGGTTTCTTTGAAAACCTCCCTATTACTTATCGCTATAAATAATAACAGTATTTATAACAGCTCTCTCTGAGCTATTACTTCATTCTCCTGTCTAATAATGTGACATCTGACATATGTATTTGAAAGGAAAAGTGACCAAGAATTAATCTGTTATAAGCCACTAGCACTTGAACAAATTTGCAAATATCTAGCATTATATATAATGTCCTAATATCTTCTCTATAGAGTACCTATTTTAAGCATAGAGTAAATAAAACTTAGCTTTAAAATATTCCTCCAATATATTTATTATAACTTCCACTGAAAGCAACTGTCATTTTACTATTATCCTATAGCTGTACATTAAAACTTCAGTAAAATAGGGAGCAGATAAAATTATAGCTTTTACAGATTAAACTTTAAAATTAGAAAAAAAGTCCCTACATTTGAAGTTAGATTATAATTGTAATAATATTTATAGCTGCTACAGACAGGAATATAAGTGATACTTCTGGGTCTCAATAAGTGAAGCATAAATAATAACCTTGTAGGATCAAATTTTAAAAACTTTTCCTAAATTCCTCTTCCTACAAATAGGTGTTTTTTGTTGCGTGCCTATACCAATCCAAACTTAGCTATTTATATGACTAATAGAAACTCTAAACTTCTATTCCTTTTTAATCTTATCATTAATACAGAAGGTTGCCTGTAAGAGCAGTTTTGTTATTTCTGTCTAGTAACTTGTGCACATTTATAATCTCTTATACCTATAATTGCTATTTAAATAGTATTATAATTCACATTACATTTACAATTTATAATTTACATTACAATTTATATTATATCACTGACATGACTTTTACTGTAAGCCTAATATTTGAGTCTGGTTTGCACAATAAATTCATGAAATTATATTCACAAAATCAAATAGTCAAAGCACCAAATGGAAACTGAAAGGAAGTTTGAAACTTTGTTTCTTCCGAATAATTTATAAAGGGATCTAATCCATAATTCATATCTATCAACAGATGTAAGACAAGCAAACCCAAAAGTTGATTGTCTTATAATTTGCAGGAATTATCCTGTTCATAATTTAAAAAATAATTTTAATGTGAAACAATCCCAAACTTGAAAAATTATAAGCAGAATAAAATGTTTTCTTGAAATATTTGAGAGTAACTTGATACCTTATCACATCTGGATTATTTAAAAGACTGTATTAGAAGTGTCTTTACATAACTGCAGTACAGTCCAGAAATTAACATTGATGCATTACTATCATCTAATCCTCAGACCCCTTTGAAGTTTCACCAGTTGCCTCACAGCAAAAGGAACTAGTTCAGATTCATGCATTGTATTAGGTGTCATGTCTCATCACCTTTAGTCAGGTACAGTTCATCAGTACTGTTTTTATAACCTTGACACTTTTTAATATTGTAGGACAGTTACTTTGTAGACTGTCTCTCAATTTGGTATCATCTAATGCTTTTTCATGATTAGATTTACGTTATATATTTTGGGCAGATATCACATGTGATTTTGTACTCATTGCTCTTCTAATTGTGGTATATGATTTTGATTTAGCTTGTTACTGATGATGAACACTTTGGGTTTTTTTTTTTGTTTGTTTGTTTGATTTTGGTTTAAATAGCAAAATTTATTGTCTCAAAAGTTCTCCATGGTAGAAGTACAAGATCAAAGTGTCAGTAAGATTGGTTCCTTCTGAGGACAGTGAGAGAGTATCTGTTCATGCCTCTCTCCTAACATCTGGTGTTTTGCTGAAAGTCTTTGGCATTCCTTGGTTTATAGATGCATCATTTATATTTGTATTAATCTCTGCATGGTATTCTCCTTGTGTGTGTGTCCTTGTGCCCAAATCTCCCCCTTTCATAAGAACCCCAGTTTTACTAGATTAAGGACCTATCCTACTCCTGTATGACCTCATTTTAACTTATTACATCTGCAATGACCCTATTTCCAAATAAGCTAACATTCTAAGATACTGGAACCTGTACTTCACCGGATGACTTTTGCAGGGGACATAATTCAACTCAGAGGCAAAAAGGATTGTTAAGAGGCAGAAAGGATTTTTCCTATCAGTCTGCTCTGTTTCTGCCAGTGTCAATGATTCTATCCCTGCCCTGAGGGGTGTCAGTGGATTCCAGAAGCAGTAGTTACTGTTTCCAAGTGTTGTTGTGCTGTTTTTCTCAATACTCTTAGATACAGCCTGTCAAAATCACCAGTGTTGACTGCCGAGGTCACCCCCTCAGAGCAGTCTCAGCCCCATGAGAACATCCTCCAAACATCTAGATGGGACTTTTCTTCCTCCTCCAACATTATTGGGGAACAATTGACAAATATAATCGTATACATCTAAAATATAATAAGATGATTTGATATACTTATAAATCATGGAATGATTATCAGGATCAAAAATTAACACATCAATTCATATAGTTAACTAAATGTGTGTGTGTGTGTGTATGTGCATGTGTTGTGTGTGTGTAGGGTGAACACATAAGAGCTACTTTCAGCAACTTTCAAGTATGTAATTCCATACTTTACTATACCTACCATGTTTTACATTAAATCCTCAGAAATTGTACTTATAACTGAAAGTATGTGCCCTTTGACTTTAATATCCCTAATTTCCCCCCTTCCCCTACCCCCTCAAAGCCACCATTCTATACTGTTTCTACAGAAATGACTTCATTTTTTTGTTTAGATTTTATATTAAGTGGTATCACACAGTATTTGTCTTTCTCTGATCGGCTTATTTCACTTAGCATAGTGTGTGCATGGTCCATCCAGTGTTAGAGGCAGAATTTCATTTTTTCTAAGACCAAATAATACACATAACAAGATTTTTCTTTAATCACCTTTATCTGTTGAAAGACAATTGCTTATTTCCATATCTTGTCTGTTGATACATTGCTACTATCTAATCCCCAGATGCCTCTGAAGTTTCAGAATTCAGATCTCTTTGAGACACTGACTGCATTTCCTTCATATATAATACACACACACACACACACACGCACACACACACACACACACACACACACACACCCAGGAGTGGGATTGCTGGGTTGTGTGGTAGTTTCATAGTTTTTTAAAGATTTATTTATTTATGCATACAAGCTGGGCTGTAGGCCAGAGGTGTGGGGTGGTGAGAGCATTCACCAGAGACAGAGCGGGGAGCAGAACAGGCAGATTGACTGAAATACACTGCTGAGGGGAGCAGTGGGCGAGGCAGGAGAGGTCTGCTACACCATGTGGGAAGCTCCCTGGTTTCGAACTCGTGATGCAGTAGCTCTGGATAGCGTCATAGTGCTGTGTTTAACCCATTGCACCACCAGGGAGGTCCCATTTTTAATTTTTTGAAGAAATATCATAATGTTTTCCATAATGGCAGAACCAATAGACATTCCCACCGATAGTGATAGGGCACAAGTGTTCGTTTTCTACACATCCTTGCTATCATTTGTTATCTCTTGTCTTTCTGTGAACAGGTGTACGGTGATATTTCACTGTGATTTTATTTGTATTTTTCTAATGATTTGTGGCATTGAGGATATTTTCATTATCTTTAACCATGAGTATGTCTTCTTTTGAAAAATGATAAACATTGAAGGCCTCTTGCTCATTTTTTTACTTATTTTTTTTTATTGAAGTAAAGCTGGTTAAGAATAATGTATTTCATTCAGAGGTACAGGTTCACACTTCCTCAGAAGAATGTTACACACTATATTCACTACTATAGCACCCCTAATCCTCTACCATATTCATAAAACTTCCTCCTTCCTTCGCTTCCCATTCTCCACCCACAGTAGCCTCAGTTCTTCAATAGGATTTGTAGTGTTTTGAGTTAGCTTTGTCTGTCCCTTTGTCCTTTTATCCACTACATTCCACATGAGTAAAATCATCCAGTATTTGTATTTTTCTTTCTGAATTATTTCACTTAGTGTAATCCCCTCCAGTTCCACCCATGTCATTGCAAATGGCAAGATTTCATCTTTTTTTTTTTAGTAGCTGATTTGTTCCATTGTATCCATAAACACAAACAAACCACATCGTAATCCACTCATATTTGGATTAATTATATCATTTGCTTTTCTTGCTATTATGTTGTAGATGACATTATTTTATATAGAAAATATCCTAGAGACTTTTTCTTTGTGATTGATTGAGGCTTCTATAATACATTTTATACTTATAATAGCTTATTTTAAGTTAGTAACAAATTAATTTGCATAAAAACATTCTACATGTTTACCTGACCTCCCTTCATATTTTATATTGCTGATAACACTATTTATCTTCTTATATTGTGTAGTCATTAACAAAATACTGTAATTATAGTTATTTTAACACTTTTGTCTTTTAGCCTAGCTGCTAGAGTTTAAACTGATTTACAAATCACAAGTGCAATGTTAGAGTAATTTGAATTTGATAATATATTTATCTTTACCAGTGAATTTCATATATTTTCATGTAACTAATTAATATCCTTTCATTTTAGCTGAAGAAATCGCTTCAGGAATTTTTTATAAGGCAGATATCGTGGTGCTAACCTCTCAATTTGTTTGGGGAAGATTTTTGTCCCTCCTTCATTGTTGAATTACAACTTTACTATGTAAGTTTCTTGATCGGCAGTTGTTTTCTTTGAACATTTTTAATAACCCACTCTCTCCTAGCTTACAAGGTTTCTGCTGAAAATTTCCTCATAGCTTTAAGAGAGTTTCTATAAGCCTTTTATCTGTTACTGCGTTCAAAATTCTTTCACTGTTTTTGATTTTTGAGAGTTTGATTGTAATGTTTTTCAGTGAAAATCAGTGAATTTTGACCTTCATGTACTCGGCACAACTATTTCTCTGCACAAAATTTGGAATTTGCTGGTCTGCGCAGGTTCTACCATTAGCTCCTTCCCATTCTCTATTATCATCCCTAACCCATTACATAGATTTCTTTAGTCCTACCCTCTAATTTCTCACTCTATTCCTCAGTTTTCTACAGAGTTGATTCTCTTTATCTAGCTTTTCTAAGTTTCTAACATTAGAAGATCTGGGAGCTATGCTAGCAAAAATTCACTTTCTGGATACAGGGAGGATAGATTGGGGAAAGATAGGAAATACATTATATTTCTTTTTTTTTTTTTTTGGCTAGTGTATTTATTCATTTATCTCTTGTCCCAACCTGGATAATGTAGTAGCAATTTAAATGGCATGTGGTAGAGGATAACAATATGGCTCATGAAGAGGACACAATACAATTTCACCCTTGATTTTTGCATATCATAATTATATTTTTACTAACTTAGCTAATCAACCACATAATTATTTTCAAAGATTTAAAAATTAAATGTATTCAGTAAAATCTTGAAATCATGTGCTCCCATTATATATTTGCTTCCTTAAATTTTCCCTTTTAAATAAGAGCTAATATTGACTTTCTAAATCTTAATTAATATGAAAAATCTATATGCCAGTTATATGAATCTATATAGCAATTACAATTATGTGAATGAAAATAATAAATATGTATAAAGGATAAATAAGTACATAAAGGAAAAATATAGCAGTAAAACTACTCTAAAATCAAATTCTAGAGAATATTTTGAGGGGAAAAATAGAAAGTGGATTAAAATTACAGTTGATAGTGAAAATTGATGGCCTTGAAATAAAGTAGAAAAAATTAATATTTATAAGGTAGCTACAAATAATTAATTTTATTTAAAATACATCATTAGGAGCCTCTTACAACATTATAGTAGTCTCATAAGTAGCACACATGACTCGATTACTGTCTCTGAAATAAACTTTCACTTCATAAAATGAATCCCTGACACCAAAAATTATAAATTACTGTGGCTTCCTTTGAAGACTTAATAACGTCTGTGTTTATCCATATTCTTCAATATTAAATATTTTCAGGAAAAATAACCAACTCCCTTCCCTCCCTACACACACACACACACACACACACACACACACACACACACACACACAATCTGGCTTGTTTGAGAGAAGAACTAACCATTTACCAACTTACTTAATTTCTCATATCACTGAGAATAGGATAGAGTACAAATAATACTGCCTTCTACTGGTTATGTATACAAGAGTGTTATTGCAGGATATACTTAATATTTATTTTAAAATATTTAATTGTGATGATATTTAAGAAGGGTTGCACTTAAATGCTAAAGTGTCCAAATTGATTAAGTAAAATGTGAATCTATTTTAAACACTATGGTAATAAAGAGTAGACTTTCAATATAATATTGTTAAGTGAATACCTGAATGAAAAAATGAAATACTGAAAGTATTGAATTCAAAAAAGTTTAATTATTTACAGCCGTCATATTTTGTTGGGACAATTATCATCCTTACTAAATTCTCATTTTCCAAATTTAAGCACTGTTATTAAATTCAATTTTTATTATTTTGGTAAAAACTGGTGATTCTTTTTCCCAACTTCAACTTCAATTTTTAAAAGGAAAACACGATATAATATGTATCTCATTCAACAATTTATTTTTCCTTATTTGGAAATGAATAAAAAGTGCTCTATTTCCCTCAGATGTTTTGATTAACTCCCTCTGTGCTATTAAAACAATTTAACTTAGATCAGTGATTCCCAACTAGTTGCCTATACCTCTAAAGAGAAAGATATTTTTGTGAAAGGTCTGCAAATGCATATGGAAATAAGCTTACAAACACTGGATGAAGTTGTTTGTTTAATAGGCACACACATAAAAATCACTGAAGTACCTTATGATAATTCAATAAATGTCATTCAATTCAATGAATATATATATATATATAAAACACATATATACACACACGCATACATGTATGTGTGTGTTTGTGACTTAGAATGCTATCTGGCATCAAAAATTTTAACTATTATTGTTTCTTATTAATTTTTAAAGCATTTTATGAATTTTTAAAGCATTTTATGAATATTGGAAAGGAAATGCTAAATATTGAGCAGATGTATAATATTAAAACATTTGAAGATATCTCATGAGAACTTTTTAATTTGTGTGTATTTGTGTGTGTGTGTGTGTGTGTGTGTGTGTGTGTAGAAGAACTGGGGTGTAGGTCAGAGGTGTGGGAAGTGAGAGGATTCACCAGAGACAGAGTTGGGAGCAAGATGGGCAGATTTACTGAAATACGTTGCTAAGGGGAGCAACAGGGGAGCCAGGAGAGGTCTGCTGTGCCCATATACGTGGCTGTGATAGCACTGAGACTTAACCCCTAGGCACCAGGGAGGCCTTGTGAGAATTTTTAAAATCATAATTAAAATTAATTTTATCTTATTTTTATTTTCAAAACTAAACAATCACGAAGGAAAACAACACAAGCAATCTACATCATTTCTATATGCCACTCTACTACTATAGTAGTTATAAATAAGATATATTCATTTATGTTCCTACATGGATCTCTGATTTACTAATGAAATTGCAAAAAGTTAACTTTTTAGTAGATTTCTAGTTGAGAAATATAGGAAAATGTAATCTGATAATAATGAATTTTTAATACAGCTATTCAATCTAAGAGGTCAGAAGTTTCAACTATTTTTAGTACTCAACTTAAGTAAATTTTATACGGGGGCTGAAGCCTGACATTTTGGAGGATCACACTTATGTCAAAAATCCAATATCACTTAAATTTCCAATATTTTTAGTCAGAGTTCATTGTTTTATTGAAATGTTTACTGCTAGAGAAAATTTTCCAAATAAAATTAATATCTTGAAATAATACTTTAATAATATTTTACTATTTGGAGAATTGAAAATGAAGAGAAATACAAAGGACAACACAGACATGTCCCACTCAAAACAAACAAGGATAGTTTTACAAAAAATACATAGGATCCCTCTACTTTCTTTTCCTATTTATGATATAATAATTTACAGATAAAGTTGAAGACCCTAATATTTTTCTCCAAATTCTCTCTTCTTCCTCTCTGGAATGAACACTCCCCAGGAATTTACTTTCTATCCACATCTATCTGTCTAGTCCACATCTTTGCACTGCTTACTATATGCAAATAAAGAAATCTTTGTAACTGTGACATACACTGTAGGTTTTGATAAACAGACATTTTATCATTCAATTTTATATTACACTATAATTAACACTTATTTTCTTCAGAGCCCAATGAATAATTTTTAACCAAAAGATAGAATTTTATTTGATTTTATATTGCTTATTTCTTGTTGATTTATTTTGCAATTATATTTCAGTAAAAAACACTTGACCTTCAAGTAATCCATTCCTTGAAATCTGATGAGAATTACTTTTTGATCCAGTAGGTGGTCATTGCCTTTTATAAATGATTTATGTGAACTTAAAAATAATGTATATGCACTGTTTTTAGGGTCAGGATAAATGCAACTTGTTAAGTATTTTTGGGAATTATCATTAGAAAATTTGGTCATACCTGATTCTGAGGCTCATTTTCATAGAGTTTGATGTCTCCAATTGGATTATTTTATTCATACAGATGGTTAGTATTAATGTCTACATACTACCAATGATAATTATCATAGAGTTCCAGTTTTTTATCTTTGCTTCCCAAAAACCTTGCATAAAAATTTCACATAAAGCATATATGACAATATTCCATGAAAGGATTAATCTAACCACATCTTACAGTTGAGGTATCCAGTCTAGGATGCTTCCCTTTGGGATGGGCACCAGTACTGACTAGACTAGACTCTGAGCATACTTTGTATATGGTATTCTAGCTTGTCTATCTATATCAAGCACCACTAATTTCACCAAGGAGAACTCATTTTTTAACATCCATAAAGCTAATAAGCAAGATACCACTTTTGCCAATGAGAACACATTTCTAACATTTATTAGCAATTAGCAAAGTTTCTGGTATTGATTGGAATCAAAGAGCAC
Source organism: Scalopus aquaticus (assembly GCA_004024925.1). Taxonomy (NCBI): domain Eukaryota; kingdom Metazoa; phylum Chordata; class Mammalia; order Eulipotyphla; family Talpidae; genus Scalopus; species Scalopus aquaticus. Next base: position 98,174 of record PVIJ01004444.1, read on the forward strand.
TCAAGCAATTCTATTAGCCAGTTTTGGAGTACTGGTTTTAGATTAAATGCTCTCTAACCACTTGATGGAGTATGTAGTTTGTTAAAAAACTGAGCTAAGGCCTTGAGGTATATATCTTGATAAGCCCACCCATTTGTACTGAACTGTATAGTTTAATTAAGATAAATCACAGACATCAAAACAACCTTATGGTTTAATTGCCTATAGCTTTCTGACTTGGGATATGATTGACTGATTCTATTTTGACAGAAGCATATTAAATCTATTAAGCTTCTGGTTTTGTCCAGTTCTTTTGTAATTTTATTAGTATTTTTGTTGCATAGTTCAAGATTATATAATTAGTTGCATACTAATCCATATGCTTTACCTTATCTTGGGTTATTTTGGTGGATTGCTACTTTTAGTGATTTGCAGTATTTGAATTTATTTTCTTTATTTAATAATTATTTTGTCTTAAAAACCTGTACAATCTAATATTAATCTTGCTACAATGGCACTGTTTGTGAATATGTTTGTTATCTTTACATTGTTAACATTTTTATGCCATTCTCTTTAATGTAATTCTTATATAGTGAGAAAATAGTTAGCAACATTTTAGTCAGGTTCTTTACAAGTATTTTGATTAGTGATGTGTAAAAGATTATTTCCAGAATGTATTTTTGTTTATATTATTTTTCCTTTGCTTCTTCCTTCCTATCTCTCCTCCTTTTTAAAGTAAATGTTTGATTTGAACTCCTTTGTTTCTATTTGTGAACGATTTTTTCATTCCATATTTTTTTCTCATGCTGAAATATAAGTTATTTCTGTTGTTTTCATGATCAATCCCCTTAAATATCTAACAATTTCTGCATTTTTGTATAATTTTTAAAGATATTGTCTATACTTCTCAACCATTTAATATAAATTAGAATTCCTGAACCACAGTCCTATTGACATTTGAGGCCAGATAAACTTTTATGGTAGGGTACTGTGTTATACATTGTAGGATGTTGAGCAATATCTCTACTTCAATCCACTAGCCCTTTCCCCCACTGTGACATATAAAAATGTCTTCAGAAATTGGCAAATGTTCCCCAGGGGTTGAAATCAACCCCAGTTAACAACCACTGATTTAGAGGATAAATAAGACCAATAGAACTCCCACTTTCTTATTTTTAATGATAAGAAGGTAAAATTTGCAAGCTGATATGTACCTAACCATCTTGTACAATTAGCCTCTTAATTAACAGCTAGATGAATTAAAAGCTAACCATATGTCTGAGTTCTCAGAATTACAATTTTTCAGTTATTTGATCATCACTTATTTTCCTATCTTATGAATCTTCAACTTAGAGCCAAATAAAAGTAAAAAAGAGGTTTATTACCTTTAATTTCCTTCCCCAAATTTATCTGTGTGTCTACAAAGATTTAGACAGCCACTGGGGCCAAGCCAGGATTCCCGTGGTGAAACAATTGACTTGGCATCACATTGACAACATATAAACAACAGTTTGTCAACAGGCTTCACATTAGTGACAGAATATTTTTTGGCAAAATAAAGGCATCCTTCTGGGTGCCATGGCAAAAGCAGCTACTAGCTTTCATTTAGGACTTCTCTTTATGGAGAACCAAATTAATTAAAAGATTGTAATTGTGACATTTGTTTAGAAAAGATTTGTTAAGGAAAAATATAGCAGTGCAGAATTTCTTCTGGAAAAAACTTGCCTCTAGCATTTTATTCATAGTTGCTATAGACCTATAAACTCTGGGTAACTGCTAAAGGTTTTGTGTTTTTATTTTATTTTGTTTTGATTTTTTTTCCTTAAGTTAAAACTAACAATATGGAAGTTAGTTGATAATCATATTTGGGGAACATAAATATTTTCCCAAAATCATGATACTACTATCCTTTAAAAATAAAAAAAAAGTGAAAGCAAAGCTACACTTTTATAAAAAACATAATTTGTTTGAAATAATTATAAATAACGATGTAGACCTTTTGATGAATAAAATAAACTGAGAATCATAGGAACATGAAAATGCTCAAAACAAAAATAATTCTACAAAATATTTAAAGAATCAAAAGATTTGCTTTCAACATCAAAACTATTTAATAAACATGAAAGCAATACAGTTGGGAAACATATATATACAATATATATATATGTAAATGGCAGAAAAGCCGACACTCAATAAAACCAGCCAAAACAAATTTAAAATTTGAGACCAGATATTTATGTATTATTTGAACACAATACCTAAAATATTTTTTCCCAATTCTTTTAGTCATTTTCTTAAAGAAGTTTGTCATATGAAATGACTTCTCATTGTGAACATACATTGTAAGTCTTTTAAGGTGATACTCAATAATTCAATCATTTTTTCAATAGTTCTGTGGACCTAGTCTATGTCAACAATGTGTTAGTTACAAGGGTAAAATATGTTTTCTCCTCTCCAGAAACTCATGGTTTGTAAGAATACCAGCACATTAACTGATAGTTACATTACAAAGAAAGTTCTTTAAGAAATAATTAAATTTCCTACCTAAACTTATAAGTGTAGTTAGTCTAATGAAGGCTGGGCAGATATTCAGAGCAAGGTTGCTACATTGGAAAAGGCCAGAGTTAAAGTGAGGCATTCTATACAGTTATTTATACAAGGAGATGAGGATGGAAAGGGATATAGGGCTTTGTGAATGATTATAGGGAGCTTGGATTTTATTACAGTCTTTTGGATTCTTCTAAGAGTTCTGAGAAAAGGAATGACATGAATAGCGTTGCATGTTAGAAAATTTATGGTGAGGGCAGGACAGATGAGACTAGCTGAAGACTCTTGGGAAAAAGATCAGTTAGTAGGTTTTCCCTGGTAGTACAAGGAAGAAAGGAAGATGTAGAGAAAGGCAAAGAACTGATAAATACTTGGAAGTAAAATGGACAATGTTGGTGATTTAGTTGAAGGTGAGAAGTTGAAAAAAAAGGTTTCCAAAGTCTGTAACCCTTTATTGTATCCATCCATCCATACATACATACATACATGTTTTACCTACTCCAATTTCTAAGTTTTTCTATATGAAATCTAGAATAAGTTTAGTGTGATTGATGTCTACAAAAACCTTGTTTGCACTCTGATAGGAATTGTATTAAGCCTGTATATCAATTGGAGAAAATGTTAAGTCTTGCAATTCATAAACACAATATGCCTCTATTTACTTAGATCTTCCTTAAATTTTTAAGTACAAGACAAATACAGGTTTTATTAGATTTACAATTATGTATTTCCATTTTTTGAGCAGTTTAAATGGTATTATATTTTAATTCTTGTGTCCATGTGTTTATTGCTAGTATATAGAAATATGATTTAATTTTGTCTGTTTCAAACAAGCTTGGTATTAAGATTTTGTGTATGTGGTATGTAGATTCCTTGGTAGTTTTTGCAAATCATCATGTCATATATTAACAGGGACAATTTTATTTCTTCTTTTCTGTGTGTATGAAGTTTTTTTTCCCTTAGGTTTACTATACTAGTTAGAACTTAGGTATTGTACTGAATAAAAGCAAATAAAGGGCCATTCTTGCCTTATTTCCAATCATAGGAGGGAAAGCAGTCAGTCATTTACCATCCAGTACTAAGTTAGCTTAGGTTTTAGGTTGTCTTTTTTTTACACAGGTTCTTAATCAAGTGTAGGAAGTTCTTCTCAAGTCTTAGTTTATTGATTTTTTTTCTCATAAAGGGTTAAGAAACTTTTCAAATGCCTTTCTCTGTCAAATGATATGTTTACATTTTTTTTTCTTTTGACTGTTAATGTGGTGACTTGCATTGATTCATTACTGAATTCTGAATTAGGCTTTTATCCCTAAAATGAATTCCACTTGTTCATGTTTTAAATATTATCTTATACAATGCTGAATTTTATTTGCTGACACTAAGAATTTTTGCATAGATATTTCATGAGGGATATTGGTCTCCAGCTTGATAGTTTTGTATTGTCTTTGGTTGTAATATCAGGATATCACTGTTTTCATAGAATGAGTTTAGGAATTATAGTCTTCCTCTTCTATATTCTGGAAGAGATTATGTAGAATCAGTTTTAATTCTTTTAGAATTTGTCAGAATTCTATAGTGAAACATACACTTTTTCAAACTATGTTAGGATTATTTATGCATTTACATAAATGCATATATTAATTAAAATAAGGTTATGTAATTCCTTTGTAATTGGATTCAATTCCACAAGTTATCTCTAGAAAGCTAGAGTACTATGGTCCCACTTTGTGAATAGGACCTAGGAAGCTCCAAGAGAATTTTACTGTTAATCTAACATTGAGAAAAAGGCAGATCATCTCCAAAATCATAAAATTTAGAGTCTATCAGAGAACTGAGATTGTAAATCTATAAATATACTCTACGGTTCTGTATTCCAATCCACTTAATTTTTTCTGTGCTCTACATTCTACTTCTGAATCTGTCCATTGAGTATTTTTACTGTTGTTCTATATTTTCCATTTAGTTTTTCTTTATATCTTCTTTGTGTGTGTGTGTGTGTAGAAGAACTGGGGTGTAGGCCAGAGGTGTGTTGGATGAGAGGATTCACAAGAGACAAAATGGGGTGCAAACTAGGTGGATTCACAGGAATACACTGCTAAGGGGAGCAGTGGGCGAGACAGGAGAGGACTGCTGCGCCATTGGTGGGTTAGCTCCCTGGCAAGGGACAGAAATCAGACCGTAGCCATAAGTAGCAGTGATAGCACTGAAACTTAACCCTTAGGCCACCATATTTTATTTCTTTGTTGAGATTTTCAAGTTTTCCAATTGTTTGAAGCATGTTTGCAAAAGGTTGTTGAAACATTTTTATGATGGCTGTTTTAAAATTTTTATCAGGTAATTCTTATATCTGTGTCACCTTGATGTTTGCTTCTGTGGTTGTCTTTTCTTATTCAGTAATTTTCATATAAGAAGTGATTTTTATTGAAACCTGTAACTTTTGTGCCTCATATTGTGAGACATTGGATCTATTTAATTCTTGTGTTTTAGTAGTTTTCCTCTGATACTGCTCCAGTGAGGGAAGGGAGAGTGCCTCTCACTGCCAGGTGATGTGGATTTCACATTTCCCACTAGGTTTCTGCTGGACAGGAAAGAAATGGAGTTCACTCATTCACGCTCCCACATGATACTCTGTGGGGGTGACTTTGTGACTATGGGGAATGGTGAAAATCCTGACTCTCCAAGAGACTTCTACTGATATCATCCTACATTGCAGGGGCAGGAATATCTTATATTTAACACAAAGAAGTAGAGGTACAAGTTTTCCTTGTGGTCCACGGGGGAAAAAAGCTTTTTATTTCTAGGCAAAAGGTGAAAATCTTGGATCTCCACTCAGCCTTGCTTGACAGGAAACAGAAGTGTGTTGGGGAATCTCATTAGAAACTGTTAACAGTAGAAGTCTTGGTTCCATTGTTCAACCATTGCTGCTAGGAGTGAGGTCATGTTTTTTCTGTAATGTTTGTCTCATGTACTGTAGCTATCGTGTAAAAGTTTACTCCTGTACTAAGTTGCCTCTTTCCTAGTATTTTAACTAAAGCAAAAATGCTTCTTTTTCTTTTCAATTTTGTCTGTCTTCATGTGTTAACATTTCCAGGTTGCCAAAAAGAAAATCTAGGAATCCCACTGTTATACTGTTCCTCAGGCTTTCTCAGGACCCACATGCTTCCTGTCCAAAGCAGCTAACCTCTGTTCTATGTATCAGCAATTGGTGGGAGACTCTCTTCCCCCTCCTCCAATGGAAGCAAATACCTTGCTGACATATATTAAACCAGTTTCCAACCTCTTCCTTAGAGATTTTTTGCTTCTGCCCTTTTTCTATTTGTTCTATACATGAGAGTATTTCCTACTCTTTTCCCAAAGAAAGGTGTTTTTCTTTCCCTTTTACCCCAGAAACAAGGAATTTTGTCTGATCTCTGGTCATATGAGCACTTGCTGCTCTTCTCCCAGCCTAAAGTTTTTATTTCATGTTAGCGAAGGGCTCATGGAAATTGCAAGGTTTTGGCGCTGTGCCCCAGTATCAGCTGGTCATCTCTTGCATGCCTGCGTCATTGAGAAAACTCTAGATTTCTGCATCTCTACAGTCTTTCTTATGAGTACTCAGTGGGAACCTTTACAAATGATCTTTTGAGTTAGTGTGAAATAACATTTTGACTTTACTCCCAGCTATTCTAAACTGTCATGCTCACTCTCAGTAAATCTTTAAGAAATCATTAATATTTTAGTTGATTTCTTCCCATCAATTTAAAAATGACTACATCCTTCTCCTATACTCTGCAAAAGATGAAACATTTTATATGTTCTATTAGTTCTTAGAGAGTCTGATCATTTCAGTTCAATTGATTGAACTTGTCATCTCAGCTCTCTCCGATAGACTCAATAAAGTTTATGGTTTTGGAGATTATCTGCCTTTTTTCAATGTTGAGGGTAAAATTCTCTTGGAACTTTCTAGACTCTAATCATAAGTGAAACCATAATGCTCTAGCTTTCTAGAGACAATGTGTGGAATTGAATTCAATTACAAAGGAACTATACATACCTTATTGTAATTAAAGTATATATTTACGTAAATATGGTAAATAATCCTAAATCAAAAATCATTTTAAAAAGAAGTTAATCACCAATATCTCTTATAAAGATTATTGCTTTTATAAGTGTTTAGGATTATGCTTTTCTATTGTTGAAAATAAGAAATTTTATTTTTCCATTCTGGTTCTCCCATCTTCATTTATTGCCCAGGTGAGACTATACATGTATACAGTGGTCAGTTTCTAATTACATATTATATATTAAATGTTGGAAGTTCTCAATCACTTTTTGCAATTTCTTATATTATGCAGTATCATAGCACTCAAATAATCAGCAATGTCACTCAGTAATTAATTATTACTGTATCATTTTGCTGAAAATCTAAGAGGTAATGTGTTTTGTCAATGTTTTCTAAAATATAAACTCAGCTTAAGATCTCATGCTCTTTGCGTTGCCTGTGATGGAATGATCTTCTCTTTTCCTTCCAATTTTAACTGTGTATAAGATTGAGAATATCTTATTCCCATGACTCTAAATACTCTTCTCAATGAATGTCTGTGCCTTAATAATTCTACTTACCCCTTTTATAAATGTTTGTGAGTATTGGCATGTGCAGTATGAAAAAATGTTGCATCCTAACTATGTACATACAGACAAATAATTTAGGTTATTTTCTTTTAAATATCTCTAAATTTAGAAACAAAAATAAAAAGACTACAATATAGAATTTGGTAACTAAGATTTTAAGAACATGCCAGCCCATAGAACTTTTAATGATAATGCTGTTCAATGTGGACTATTAGTCATATGTCATATTGCTCACTAGAAATGTGACTGACACTATTAAGGAAATGAATTTTCAAATTTTATTTAATCTTAATTAATTTAAATTTAAATAGTCACTAATCACTAGTAGCTAGTGGTTGCAGTACTGAACAGTGTAGTTGTAAAGTAGACAAACACACTGGAGGGGAATCAAAGATTATCATTAAAATGTGTTTTGAATAATAATTCTAATTTAGCCAAATGCACTTGAGAAAGGTGTTTAAAGGCAAAAGGAAAGAAAAGAAAGTTACAGAGATGTGAGGGAACATGCTAAGTCTGGGAAACTATAAGGCTTTCTAGTGAGTCAACTGATAATATGTTAGATGTGGATTCACACTGAGGAAAGGAAAGAAATAAAGTGGATGAAGGAGTTTACTGTCATATAGAAAAATTTAGATTTTATCCTGTTGTCATGAAGGTCACTGAAGAATTCAAAACAGACTAGAACAAAATCAGATATTCATATCACAAAGACTATCTTTTGAAATCAGACAGACGTAGGACCTGAAAAATTATATTAATTAAGTCAGGATCTGAAAAATTATATTACATGGTAAATAAAATGATTAAACAGATTAAGGGAATGCCATGAAGTATCCAAGGTATCCCTGAAATAGTTTTTAAAGCAATCAGATAATTGGCCATTCAAGAGTATAATATATAATCCAATACAAAAGTAAAAATTTTAAAGGCCAAAGTCTCTGAACATAAATACAACTAGAAGACGATTTTAAAAGCTTAGCAAAAAAGCCAGAAGGGTATCATACCACATGACCTTTAATATATACAAAGTTATCATACTCAAGATACCTCATTTTGCTCCCTCAAATAATGAGTACCTTGGCCATGTGATCACATCTGTGTGGCTTGATCCTGCGGTAACTGTCATCATCAGAAAGATGAAGAACTCATATAACTTTAAACAAACAAAAGACTGCTATTTACTGCCCATCTCCAAGTATATATTTAAATTAAAATAGTACTTAATGTGTTCATCATGCTCTGAAAATAATTCTATCATTATTTCAGTTTTGTTAATTTGGTCTTAATTTTACTCTCTCTCAAATTCCCTTTAGTATTTCCCCAATAGCCTGAACAAATACTTAAATCATATTTACCATAATTAACCTAGTTACATTCCCTTTGTTTTGATTCTTTCTTATTAATGATTCGTCTCTACAGCTTATGGTTTCTACAAAACCTATTCATTGGCAGGGTGCACCGGATAATTATAGTCTTTGAAAAATGGAGCAACTGTTTTACATTACCAAACAACAAAAATAATTTGATTGATTTCCAGTAGTCAGGTTTTCAGAATACTTCAAAGTCATATTACATGCTTTTAATCAATTCAGTGAAAGGTTAATATTTTGAAATATAAGGGCTCTATATATTTCAGCTATTATTTTGAATAATAGATACTCATTTCAAACAAAGTACATTTCAGATTTGTAGCATTTGGTTAGTACATTATGTGCTTTTGAAAAAAGGTATTGAAGATTTAGAGAAAAGAAACATTTTAAATATAAGATACTAAACAAGTTCAAAAATACACAAATGTGCAGACCAAATAATCATTTTAAGTGTATTAAGAATTAAAAATTGAGATATTCTATAATAGTTTTCATGCATACGTATGAAGTACACTAAACTGGTTTTCTGATGACATTATTTCAGAAGAGTATTAATTTGCAGGTGAGTGAATTTGATAATTAAAAACCTAAAAACAGTTTCTATAAAATAATTTCATTTCATTGTCTCTGGAGAGAACATTATGCACAGGCTTGGTTTGTTTTAAAAATACATTTATTGTACGCCCATGATACCTGAAAAAAGACTAGACAAGAGACAATGGTGTTTAGGTGGGTGAACAAATCATGCTTCATGCTTTCCAAGTGCAAAATATCATTACTGATGACTGATAATACAGAGGGATGGTAAGTGCTCAACTGTGGCAAATGAGGAATTCAGGCAAAATTAACTGTTAACTGCATTTCTTGCAAAATATCATAAGGTCTTTAAATTTTCATAACAAAGATTTTATAATTCTGTAGTAATTTTTTTAACCATCCTTTTGCTATGCGTTACATTGGAAAAATTTAAATGTTTCTAATTTTCCACAGTAAATATCTTTTATTAAAAACAGCTCTAATACATATGGTCATATAAAATATACCAACTAATAAATTTTTAATTATTATTGGCTCCACTTGCTTGATATTCTGTTTTAAATATCAAATAATGATCCCATTATTTAAAAAAAAACAATAACGGGATAAGAAGAATCAAAGCAATACTTTTATTAAGGGAAATTAAAAAGAGTGGCTTCAATTAAGTAATTTGACATCATGTATTCAAAATATTAAAAAAGGAAAGAGCTTAATTCTTCTGATGAATGACCATCTACAATTAAATCTAAATTTTTAATCAGTAGAATTTGCAAGACAGTAAATGCTATTGAATGAGTGGTGTTTGCAAAGTACTCAACTTGATTGTCGACTCATAGCTCTATTATTTGTCATAAATACTTTTTACAGTATCTAGAAATATAAAAATCTGCTTTGAAAACACTATGCAATGTTATTTTAGAACAATGCATACTTGACATATAAATTGCTTTCCAAGAAGAACTTGGTAGTATGTATAGACAATGATAGACCCATTCTGAAAAGGTTTGAGTTTTTTTAAGCTAAGAATTTTACAAGTGTGATTTTCCAGTCTTAATGCATTTTCCACACTGTAAATAGTGACTGAAAATAAACATAAATATTTCTGAGAGGTGATTTTACATTTTGCCACTTGTCACAATATTCCACCTTAAAATAATATTTCTGACTTCTTACCTTAACTGACTAGTCTTTTTCTCCAATTTCATGCTTCAGTGTGATCACTAACAAAACAGTCTACATTTCTTAGCTGGGAGGTAATAGCATTTCTGAATGACCTGAAATCCTTTGGAATTGTACTCTACCTGATTTTCAAGGGTGTTTAATCCATTTGTATGCTCCAAATTTTCCATTTGAATTTGCATTAGGTCATGTAATATCAGTTTCTTCTGTGTCACCTGATGTAGCAATAACTTTATATAATGTGACACTATGTAATGTACAGTCAAAAAAATCTTTCCTCTTACAGAAGAGAGATCTGGAAAACTGCACCTGTCCTACACCATTGATCTACTTAATGGGTATAACTACTAGCTAATAATATTCAGTTAGCTTTACATATTTTAGTATGTAATTATTACATACTGATCCTTTTAATTTGCCACACCATTTTATACTGCAAATATGTTTTACTTACATGTAAAATTATATAGAAGCTAATACAGCAAAACAGCAAGAAACAAATTACTGAAATTTCACTTTTTTACCCTCCTACCTATGGGAGGTATCAGGTTGGAATGTAGGAAAGCAATATTACTCTCACTGAATTCTATTTATGCATTTCCTTGAGCAATGAATCCTGGGGATGGAGAATTATTCCTGGCTAGAATTTGGTAGGCAAAGCATGGTGAATTCCATCTTTAAGGCCAGACTCTGTATTATCTTCCAGAGTAGGGGTCTGCAAAAAAATAGCTCATGGGCCAAATCTGGCCCACATTCTATTTCTGTAGATAAGAGTTGATTGGAACACAGTCACACCATTCTTTTCCTGCTGGTTCTGGCTGCTCTCAGATTACAAAGGCTACAAAAGTACAACTGAGTAGTTGTCATAAAGAGTGTATATCCCACAAAGCACCCCAAATAGACTAAACATTTGCAGAAAATGTTTGCTGACCTTTATTCTATATTATTTATGAATTGTGAACTGTTGTTTTTCTGATGACAAAATAGACACTATATAAGAATTCTTTATAAGGGCCTCCACAGATGACAGCTGTGGAGCTGTCAGCAGCAGCAACGCGAGTTCGAAGCCCAGCCAGGGAGAATCCCACATGGTGCAGCAGACCTCCCCTGCCTTGCCCGCTGCTCCCCTTAGCAGTGTATTTCTGATCTGCCTGTTCTGCTACCTGCTTTGTCTGTGGTGAGCCCTTTCGCCACCCCACGCCTCTGGCCTGTACCCCAGCTTGTATGTATAAATAAAAAATAAATCTTTAAAAAATTATTAAAAAAAAGAATTCTTTATAAGATGGCATAATTTTAAAAAGCAAATAAATATGTTGAAATACTATAAGAAACATGGTTCCTTGCAGATCCAAGAAACAGAGCTATATCTTATAGTTGAAGGAGTTTTTGTTTCTTATTTAGTTTATTGCCCTCTTTTTTGTACAAGTAAAGCAAACCTTTAGAAGGAGTACTCCACCTACTTCTAAAGAGAGTTGGTAAGCCACTTGGACTAGAAGGAATGCATTTCACCCCAGAAAAGAATCAAACACTGTGCCTAGCACACACCATAGTTCCCATACTTCTCCATAGGACAAACTGATTTCCTACTCAGGATTGGACCGTGGGACTGATTTTGGAACTGATTTTTATATTGCTATAGCAACATCCCTACATTCTGTTCCTAAACAATATTGGGGGAGAAATTTCTAGACATCTTTCTTTCAAAAGGGCATTGCTGAAAAGTTAGAAACTATGACATCATATTGGGCCAGCTGATACATGGGCCAATCAGTACAAGAACCAGAACAAGCTTTGTAAGAACAGCCTGTAGTGAAGGACATAGGTACAATTCCACCAGTTTATGATGCTGAATAGATCTGAATGAAGGAATCTTTTTCAGTGGAGGTCTATAAGGAGTAGACACAAGCATCTAGAACTGTGAATGATTTAATGTGGAAATGAACTTTTTCCTTCCTGTCTTCTGATAATTTTTAAGTCTAAGTTTTATTATTTAATGTTTACTTCTTAGGGAGAATTGTCCTAAATATGTTCTCCTGGAGGAAACACTGAAATTTAGTTACTAAAGATCTACAGCCATTGGGCAACTAGCACTCAGTTCCAAAAGTCACTTCTAGTTGGTTATCTAATAGAACAATGGTCAATTTGAATATCAGCTGTTTTACACACACACACACACACACACACACACACACACACACACACGTTGTTCCTTCATAGGAATGTTAGCTAAATGCTTATATTCAACCTATCACTAGCTATATCAACATGCGTCACCTTGTCTACACCTTTTCTGACTCCAACCACTTTGTCCAAGGCTGTGCAAACCTGTGTGACCCTGCTTGTCCAGCCAGGAAGCACCATGTGCTTAAGTCCTGCTTTAACCTGCTCAGAACAGCCTGGAAAGACATGGCTCCCATTATCTGAGTTTCACATTCATGTCACTGTCAATCCAGTTAGTGTCCTTGAATTCTAAGTTCTGTATCCTCAAAGGGTTCTGGCTACTCTGGAAATCAGTGTCAGTTAATGCTGTTACCCGTTCTTATTTCTGTGTTTTCTGTAAATACTAATCAAACTAAGGTTCTGGCAAATTTTCTGCTATAAATATTAGAGTTACAACACTATATGTAAAATCTCTTCTGTCCCAGATGATAACTAATATATTCTGAATAAAACTTCAAAATAAAGGTGTTGAAATTATTTTATAAATTGGAACTGTGATTGATGCTTCTCCTACTTTCTTAACTCATGTTACTCTTAAAAGTCATGTACTTTTGCCTGATAGTACTTTTACTACTGCTTGTTTTGGTGTTAACCCATCCTGGTGCATTTGAGGCTTCCACAATCATACCCATAATAAAAGTCTTGAAAATTTATTGGCCTTGATTTCCTGTTACCTGCAAGTATCTTTCCTATTCATCACGTTTCTCTCTACTTCCTAAGCCCTCTAACTTCATGTGGATTTGTTTACCTCCAGTAGAAACCTTCATTGATATCAGATCCAATAATCAGCCAAAATGTACTGATACCATTTAAGTCTCAGGAGGTGTCAGTAAACACTTGTAGATGAGCTTTGTTCCTGACCTGAAAGACCCTTGAAGTTCTGCCTCCACAGTATACATGTTCCCACATGACACACTCAGCTTGAGTCTGAAGACAGGATACAGAATCCATTATTGTAAATAGATTTTGGTTACCAGATAAATCAGGTGAAATATGGACCTGCAGACATTATTGTGTGCATATAGTTGTCTTATACATCCTGCAATTTTTCTTTGTGGACTTAACAGGACTTGGGGAAATATTCAGTCAATAAATTTTGAATTTGCATCTGAGACCTTTCAGAACACTCCAGTCCTGATCTAGAAATGAAATTAACAAAGGACACAGTTTATACATTAAAATCCCTTTGTGTTCTAATCTCTCTGCCCTAGAGAATAAATATGCAACAAAAGTGCTATGCACATTGATAGTGTGTAGATCAGTCTCCTTGTGTACTTTTATGAAATTTAAATGACATATTTAATAAGACTGTCTTTTGGGTATCCTAGCAGATATGTACAAAGCACTTTGTTAATAAAAAAAATGAACGATTCTAGTCAGGGGTGTTCTTCAAGTACACTGGACATACATCTCATGACGCTAAGAAGTTCTCAAAATGTCAGTTATATCTACAAGAAGCATCAGGAATTTTAAAAACATAGCTTTCAGGAATAGTAGCTCTCGGGAGCAACCTAATAAGTCCTTTTACCTCAAATGTGTAAAATAATTTGACTTTTGGCATCTGAGAGACTTGAAGACTGTAGTAGTTTGTTTCCATTAATATCCCAGAAACAAAGATTTTCCATTTTTTAAAAGTGTTAAGTCATGAAAGCATATCCATATATTCCACCCTTTTAAAATAATTTACTTTTGATCAAAATGGCAAAAGGGCTGAATAAAGAGGTGCTACACCATTCACTACATCATGGGCCGGACTACCTAGGTGCTATTGTGATGACTTGGATTAGACACAGAAGGATAGTAACTCTGAAGGGACAGGGGTAGCATTAATGCTTTCCTTCTGGAGAAGACAAGGAAGAGCTCTAGAGTTGTGGTGTCTCCAGAACACACAGGGTCATGTTTTCTGGACTAGATGGGCTTAGACACATTGTCTGTAGCACTCAAGACAACACTATTTTCCCAAGTACCACATGAAGTATGCAGTATGAACATGAATGGAACATACTTAATGGTGCTTACAAGATGCCCTGTCTTGATTTAACCTGTCCTCTCAGTTCCTTGAGGTATGACTAGGGCACAAAGGAGATTTGGGCTGTAACTGTCATTTTTATTAACTAGCGAGTCAGGGTGATATTATAACACTAAGCAACACTCACTAAAGTGATTCATTATTTTTAATAAGAATACAATTAAAATTTCAAATTGAATTCCTTGAGAGCAGGTGGGAAGGGAGCAAATGCATTATGTGGAAGACTATAGGTGCTTTGATGGGTGCACTACGGTGACTACATCTGAAGGGGCTGATTCCATACTTCCAAAACACTAAGACATATGTAAACCAATGGTATGTCAATATTTTTTTAAAAATAATAAAGTTGAAGTGAATTTTGAAACTTGTAGTTTCAATATTTCTACTATTTGCCAGTAAGATATTTATAAATGAGATAATCGAATGAGATAATGCATCTGAAACCATCTTTTAAAATGAAAAGCATTTTGTAGCTGTAAGATATTTTTACTAACCTTTAGAAAAATCATACATTTCCCATCATGATATGACTCAGCCTACTGTGTATATACTGATATAATTAATGCATTTGATAAGGCCAACACATGAACTAATTGGTGAGTTATTGTGCTATCATGTTGGATTCTTAAACTAGATTACAGTGGGAAAGGCTCTATACTTCATCAGTCAGTTTCCTGGAAGGGCATGGATGGCACTAACAGAGTATTGAGAAACATTTAAGGAAATGATGGGCAAGTTTAAATGAAACTAGCAATGGAAGGACTCTTAGGCTTATAGTGGGAGTTGTCATTCCATGCCCCCAATGGCAAGGGGAAGGAACAGAGACTAGACCCCAGAGAGAAAGCCACAGAGAGCTTTGGGAGACAAATGGATCTACTGTCATGTTTGAGTGGGTGCCATGGAAATAAACCTCAACCTTCCTCAACTTCCTCCCTCCAATCTTTTGCCTGGCCCTAGTATTGGTTGAGTTCAATCTTAAGTCAGAGTTCAGGAGGTCCCATTATTGAAGCTCATGAATGTCAGTATTTTGTGGAACAGAGCAGGGTGGATCTGGCAGGATAAATACAGAATATAAAAAATATATAACTAAAATCATAATTAGATGAATTTCCAAAATGAATTTTGTATGTTAAATATGAAAATGTGTTACAAAACGAGTTTAATTGATATGGAAAAAGGTTAATTCATTCACTAATTTAGGAAAACTTTAGTAAGCACCTGCTATAATCACTGCTCTGTGCCAGGCACTAAGTAAAATGATCTGATATGAGTCCTTCCCTCAGGAATTTTAGTACTTCATCTAAAATATAGTGTGAAAAATGAACTATTCATCCCCAAGCTATAAGAGAGAAAGTCAAATAGATGAGAAAAGAAGGAACTAAGAACAGACTTCTTGAAGAAAATATCACGAGTCAAGTTTGAAGGAACAAGAAGAACTAGACGAGTGGACAATGGGCAAGCAGAAGTGAAAGTCCATGTAGGACAAGTAGAATTTAAACTTATAGTACTCATGACACTTGGTATAAAACAGAAATAAATAATCTTAGTGTTCATCTTAGTTTAAGCATCATGTGCAACATAATTTTGAGTGGAATTCATAACCTCTAACTTCTAATTATGATAGAAACACAGGAATGACTTTAATATATATATGTGCAAACCACTTGAAAGAGATGTTATATAGTTAACCTCCTTATCACAGAAAAATCATATAAATTTATAGTACAAAAATAATAAATTAAACTCTATACCAAAAGTGTTCTTTAAAAAAAAGTTTGAATGACCTCATGTATAACTAAAAAAAAAATTTATTTCCTTTGTAGATTTTTGTATAATATTTCTGTTTATATCTTCCTACAGATACTTCTTTCTAAATATAAAGCATCTATATTTTCCTAAATATATGAAAAATGAAATTCTATAGAGTAACTCTTTGTAGTTTTCTGATAGAGTTAAAAAAAAAAAAGAAAAACATTGAAAAGATAAGATTAAAATTAACCTAGGTACAGTAAATCATGATAATTTACTTCCACAGATATAAGTATCAATGACCTATATCATTCTGTGGGACATACCTAAATTACATTAAAATGTTAAGAGAATTTATTTCTCATTTGATATTTTAAAGGTTAATTTTCACTTAAAAATAGGCATGCATCATTAAGTCTTTCTAATATATTCTAGGTTCTCATCTTTGATGAAATTTTAAGATAAAGAAGATCCCTTTTTACTCAAATTGGTTTGTTATTGTAGTTTATAAAAACATATTCAAATAGGTTACATGAGACAGAGAAAAACCTAAGTACAGATATCTAGGTAGTATCAAGCACCCCACTCCTTTATCACTAATCTTAATTTGTTTTTAATTAATGAATATAACCCTTGTTCTTTCAAAATTCAATAGAAAAAAAAAATCAAGCATACCTTCATTGGAATGACCCCATTTATCTTTCAATTTTTTTTCTTCCTCTCCTCCACCTTACTTATAAGAATGATAGGAAAAAAATTCGTATCACAGTGTG
The DNA here is from genome assembly GCA_004024925.1 of Scalopus aquaticus. Taxonomy (NCBI): domain Eukaryota; kingdom Metazoa; phylum Chordata; class Mammalia; order Eulipotyphla; family Talpidae; genus Scalopus; species Scalopus aquaticus. Next base: position 115,165 of record PVIJ01004444.1, read on the forward strand.
AGACTGCTGGTGTGTATAAAAAACCCTTGACAGTCATTTCCCCATCAGCAGTTTCCCTGCTGGCCAGCTTCTAAGTCTCTCCCACTCCTCTTCCCCTCAGGTAGCTGGCTACTAGATGTTTACTGATTAATTTGCATCAAATGCTCTCCTAGCAACCAACCCTAGAATGGGATTAGATACTTTTGTAAAAGACTATTTTCTGTTAAAGAAGCTTAGGCTTTCTAAAACGCCGTAAAGAGAAACTAATAGTCCTAAAGCAAAGCTATGATTCTTTCATAAATTAAGAAAAAAAATCAGCCAATTGCCTTTTATTGTTATTTTTACTTGAGAAAATAAGCAATTTTGCCATCTTAAAAATTTATATTTTTGAACACACCCCCATTTATAATGCAATTAAATCTTGACAATGAAAGAATATGTCTTTGGTGGCACAGAGCAGAGTGGATCTGTACTTTAAATAAATCCACAAAGAATTTGTGTCAATTATCAGTGCAGGACATAGAAAACAAATAGGTCTGGTGTCTAATGACCAGATTAGAGAACACAGGAATTTTTTCTATAAAACTTGTAATTGATTTTATTTTTTGGAAAAAAAGTCATATGAAACCACAAAGTTTCAAGCAAGATTTATTTTACCACTCAAAAGTGTTCCACAACTACGGTTTGGAAAAGGCTCAACCTGACATAATAAATTCTAACATCACACTTTGATTACAATTCTTCATCATTATTTTACTTTTTGTCTGTATCATTCCATCCATACCTGTGCTTCCATCTCATTGAGGGTTCTGGTCTATAGTACCACCCTTTTTAATTATGTATAAATCACAATAACAATTTTTAATAGCAGGCATTATTTGATGGAAAGAGCAGACATAAAAGAAAATATGACATCTACAATAAATCATCTATAGTAACATTAAATAAACTAACCAACAATACACAATCATTATCTTAGCAGGGCTTTGAAACAAAAGGAGGAAATATTTTACTATGTCCCATTAAGATTTTAATCCAGTAAGCAACAATACCAAACCAGAAAGTGAGATGATTTAGTAAGATCAACACCAGTTATTAGGTTATTAAGACTAAAAGTGATAATCTTGAGGTGCTGAAATATTTTACAATTAAAAGAATCTAATGCACAAAAATAAAAATCTAGTTTATTCATTTGGTAATGATAATAGAATATATTTCCCAGAGGTGAGAATAAAGTAACAAATTTTCATAAGAAAATACATTATCGGACATGCCCCCCAAAACATGGCGGCAAACAGACGCTAGGATTAGGCTCTCCCACAAAATATAGATTTATGGACAGAAAAATCCCTAATTTTGAGAGCCAGTCTCAGGATAACTGAATGCCCTATACAATACAATCATCCCTGCGGGTGCTTTAGACTTAAAGATAAACCGAAAAGTTGGAGTAAAAAGAAGAGAAAAGACACCAAACCCCACATGGAGGAACAAAAGAAAGGAGAGGCGGACAAACCAGCTTTACGGAGCACCACTGAATACAAGGTTAGAAACCGTGGTGGGGTCGGAGGGCTCTGGCCAACTAACGGGAGTGCGACCCCCACTCCCCCACCCCAAAAGCCCCCTCTCTTCCCTGCATGGCAGCTCTGAAGTGCAGGAAAGCTCGAGGGTCACTGCTTTCCATCCCCCACCTGGGGCTAGGTAACATCTTAGTAGGGAAGACAAACTGCCAGTACCCTGTGGGGTCCTAATCCCTCACTGGTTGCTAGGTGATATATTGGCCTGAGAAACTGGTCTAGCCAGAAAAACTGCAGAGACCACCTCAAACAATCTCCTCCCTACTCTGTAACCTGACACCAAGAACTGATGTTAGAGAACTCTACTTTTCTCTAACCTGACTGGAGGTAACCTGACCCAGGATACAGGCTCCTGCTGGAACTGTCTCCAACCACACCCTCCCCCACAAAGTGCATCCTGGCACACAGGAGGGCTACAGAAAGGAAAATAGAGCTCCCCCCGCCCCCTGCAGTGGCGCTACACCCAACTTCTAGGAGGTTGCACAGTGGCCCCTCAGACCTAGGTGGGCACCAACAGCTGCCCACAACCTCCACCCCTGCACCCCCTTGTGGAGAAGTGGGGCCCAAGTAGCAGAAAAGAAACTTAAGATCAGAAACTCTCGACCCCTCCCCAGCAGACATAACCACAGAGGCAGGGATAACCTCCAGGCAAACACTGAGGGGAAGAAGAAAAATAAAAAGGGGGGCAGAGAGAAAAAGAACAGAAAGACGACTAGCAACTATAAAACAACAGCAGCGACAGTAGGACAACAGCAACATCTGACACTGGAAAGGGGGGGTTGACCCTAGCAGGGGGCCTACCTGGAAACTCCAAAACCTAAAAGCAAAAGGACTACAAAACTCTCCCCAAGCTTACATCTACCCAATACCTTTTTTATTTTTTTCTACTTTATTTTTTTTATTTT